>JAFVLL020034536.1:0-29284 GCA_021397915.2 Tor tambroides
AACCGCGGACTTGGCAACACTGAGTGGAGGTGACGTACTTCCTGTTCGAGAGTGGAGCTCCACTTGCCCACGGTCTGCAGCCAGACCCCTCTCGAGTGAGCGCGTTTCGAGGTTTTATGGACATATTTCATAACGTCTGTAAATGAAGAAATTAAAATGTAAATATTAGTAGTGAAATTTTACAGTGGTACTATAAAATAAAATGGTTATTTTTCTTAAATACTTAATTTCTGCCATATTATGCTTTTAATTAAGATTAAGTTTATAGTAATGTCAGTTTTTTTAATCTCAAATATTTTGGTGGGTCTTGAAATAGATTATACTTGTCTAGGTGGGTCGTGGAAAGGAAAAATTTGGGAACCCCTGGATTAGGGGTCTCATCAGTCTCATGTTCTCCTCATGCTGTCTCATTCCTTAGCAAAAGGCATGGGAGGGGCCCCATGGAGAGTGACCTCATCTGTGTCTGTGCTATATTTAGATCTGCAGTTGGATTTGACCATGTGGTGGGGTTTCCGGCTGAGTAACTTCAGTCGCAGTGTTACCACAGAATGTGTTGTTGGACCTGTGCTTTTGTTTTGCATATAGACTTTTAGTTTGTAATGTTGTCCAGTTCCTGTTTTCTGTTCACCTTTGTGCTTACTTTTTTAATATATATTTATTATGTTTATATTTTTATCCAAACTTCATAACAACCTTAGGCAAAACACTTTTCCTTTGTTAAGACCTTTAATGTTATTAATTTTTCCCCCCTGACGTCACTGCCTCAAACAGTAAGATCTGGAAGAGAATAATTTAATAATTTAAATAATTTTAATTTTTTTTCATTTTTAATAAACTGAGGCAGTTTCACAGAAAAACAGCTTTATAAATCTTTACACGGAATTGAATGAAATATTGTCAGTTGAAGCACTCACATTAGAATCTACATAAAGGGACAATGCAGGATCCACAAGTCTTGAAATCCCTTTAACATTGGAAATTAATTCAAAATCCTAAATAGTTAAACTTCTTTGGAGCCAGAGCCATTGAAAACAAGAGTTAAAAATATTTCTTGGGGTTTTTTTTGTTTTTGTTTTTTTAATCTTCACAAAAATTCTCTGTAATTTTCTCAGAGGCTGATTTGTTTATTAAAATTCCTACCCAAGTACCTAAGTACCCGTTTAACCTCTATTCCAGATATATTTGAGTTGTCCAGCTGATGTATATAATTTCACTTAAACTGATTCACCAGTACAATTTTAAAACCTCCAAAAATGACAGGAAGTTGATCTTTGTTCTTTAAGGGCAGTTGTGGCCTAATAGTTAGAGAGTCGGACTTGTAACCCAAAGGTTGTGGGTTCTAGTTTTGGTATTGGCAGGGATTGTAGACAGGGGGAGTGAATGGCTGGCACCCTCTTCCACCTTCAATACTGTGACTGAGATGAGACCATTGAGCAAGGCACCAAACCCCCAACCACCCCCAAGGTGCTGCAGCAAAAATGGCTGCCCACTGCTCTGTGTGTGTGTGTGTGTGTGTGTGTGTGTGTGTGTGTGTTTTCGTGCGTTCATGCTCGTGCACTTGGACGGGTTAAATGCAGGACACAAATTCCGAGTATGTGACACTATACTAGGCCACACATCACGTCACTTCAATAATAAACAGGTGACATCATCAAGTGGTTAAACTGTAACCTTATATCTCAATTCCCTTCATCCTCAGTTCCAAATTTGAAGTGGAAGAAATTAAGGGAGTTTCAGTCTCGTGGTCCAGTCCCCGCTGAAGCACGCCGCATTTCGCCAGCTCACCCCACGCCAGGAACCCCCACATACTGCACCAACAGCTCGGACCGCCCGCTCCACCCCAAATACCTTCCTATCCTCCGAAGCTCCACTATCAATGTATGATAGCCATACCACTGCTTTAATCTCACACTGTAGTATCACACATAAAAACACACTTGTGAACAATTATTTGTTCATTAGGAGTCATTTATTTTCTAGGTGGGTAAGAGCCAGGTGGAGGGTGGAGGAAATTGCGTCGTCCGTAGAGCGGTTTGGACGGTATGCAAACTGGAGCGGATCGAGTGTGTTGGGGAGGCTGATTTTGATTTTTTGCATGACTAACCTCTCAAAGCACTTCATCATGATTGGAGTCAGTGCTATGGGACGGTAGTCGTTTAGACAGGACACAGGTGATTTCTTTGGTACCTTCTTTGGTTCTTTCTGTCTGTGAAGTATGATTGTTGTGGATTTGAGACATGTGGGGACGACTGCCTGGCTCAGCGAGGTGTTGAAGATATCTGTTAGGACATCCGTCAGCTGTGCAGCACAGTCTTTCAGTACACGGCCAGGTATGTTGTCAGGACCCGCAGCCTTGCGTGGGTTAATCCTAGATAGGGTCTTCCTTACGTCGGCTGGAGACAGACAGAGCGCCTGGTCGTTGGGAGGTGTGGGCAGTTTTTGTGCAGGTGTGTCATTCTGCATTTCAAACCGTGAATAAAAGTGGTTGAGTGTATCGGGGAGGGATGTGTCATCATCACAGGCCTGTGGCGGGGGCTTGTAGTCAGTGATGGTCTGAATGGCTTGCCACAGGCTCCGTGTGTCTCTGCTGTCTGTGAAGTGATTGTTGATTTTTTGAGCATATGACCGTTTTGCATTTTTGATGCCACAGGACAGATTGGCTCTGGCTGTTTTGAGGGCTGCTTTGTCTCCTGATCTGAATGTTTCATCTCTGGAATCACAATTAGCTGTTCATTGACTTCAGCTCGGCATTCAATACAATAATCCCACAACAGCTCATAAATAAACTAAACCTGCTGGGCCTTAACAATTCCCTCTGTAATTGGATCCTGGACTTTCTAACCGGAAGACCTCAGTCAGTCCGTGTCGGCCACAACACCTTGAGCACTACCACACTGAGCACAGGTGCACCACAAGGCTGTGTGCTCAGCCCGCTGCTCTTCACGCTGCTGACCCACGACTGCACTGCCAAGTTCAGCTCCAACCACATCATCAAGTTCGCTGATGACACAATGGTGGTAGGTCTCATCAGCAACAACGATGAAACGCACTACAGAGAGGAAGTGGCACAGCTGGCTGAATGGTGTGGCACTAACAACCTGTCCCTCAATGTGGAGAAGACAAAGGAGGTTGTGATGGACTTCAGGAGAAACTCCGTTGACCACCCCCCACTGACCATCGACAGCTCGACTGTGGAGAGAGTCAGCAGCACTAAATTCCTGGGGGTGCACATCACAGAGGACCTCACCTGGACCACCAACACCATGTCACTCTCCAAGAAGGCACAACAGCGCCTACACTTTCTCCGCCGGCTGAAAAGAGCAAGTCTCCCTCCACCCATCCTCACCACATTCTACAGGGGCACCATTGAGAGTGTGATGACCAGCTGTATCACTGTCTGGTTCGGGAACTGTAGTACAGCAGACCGAAAGACACTACAGCTGACAGTGAACACGGCTGCAAAGATCATCGGTGCCCCTCTCCCCTCCATCCTGGACATTTTCCTTGCACGATGCTCCAGCAAAACCAACAGCATCGTGAAGGACCCCACCCATCCATCCCACAGTCTCTTCCAGCTCCTACCATCAGGAAGACGGTACCGGAGCATCAGAGCCCGCTCCGCCAGACTGCTCAACAGCTTTTTCCCCCAGGCTGTGAGAGCCCTGAACTCAAACCACCCCGCCCCCCTCTGAAACCCCATGCAAACCCCTACCTCCTGGAACATGGACCACCCCCACACCCCCAACCTTACCACACCAAAGAAAAAACTGTATGAAACTTTTCTGTGCAATTCAAAGTGTGCTACACACAGGTGAGTGGGCCTGTACAAACCACCTGTAGTAACACACTCTCCTCTATGCGCACTAGACACTTTTCACACACTGCTGTGTGTACACAATCCTACAAAAGACTCAGCAATATATGTATGTTTACATGCTCATGCACTACAAATCATCTTGTACTGTTCCCCAGCCAGCTGCTTGACTCACAATGTTTCTCTCTGCACATGTACAGTATTTATGTGAAGCATTCGTATAGTTTGTATAGTTTGTATTTCTTATTTTTATTTTTTTTATATTTTATCTTTAGTTTGTATAGGGTAAACCTTTATATATAGTATATTTAGTCAAAATCTGTCAGTAGGTTAGTTGTGTATAGGTTTATAGTGTTTTACTTCATTGTTGTATGTCTGTATTTATGTAGCACTGTGGTCCTGTGAGGCACGACATTTCGTTCCACTGTATGTCCCCACATGTAGCGGAATGACAATAAAGCTCAACTTGACTATTTAAATAACCTCACAATAATTACAGTCACCATCACCTGATCTCATTGTATCTTAGTTTTCATTGCTTCAACAAATGTATTTCAACACATTGTTACAAATGACAATGAAAACCTAACATTAAAGTACAATGAGTCAAGAGCCCAACTAAAGCAAACACTGATCACAATACTGGTGGTTTGTTGAAATTTCAACATTTTTTCAACATTTATTGCAGATGCAAAAGTGATTTTGATTCAGTGTAATTAACATTGACAAATGAACAATTTTTAACAATTCAATTCAATGGTTGCTTTCGATCAGGGATTGTGGGTGATTGAAGGTCGCAAAGGATATATCCCATGCATCCCCCAAAATTCAGCTGAATAAAGAATACAAAACGAAGGCTGCCTTCCAAGGATCCTACCGACTGAGATGGTCTTCAGCGACGTTTGATGACATGGCAAGCCATCATGAACTCGTTCTGGCCGATACTTGAATTTACCACTGGCTCTGATGTCTCTATAGTGGTTAAACATGAGATATATTTCATTTTGGGAAAATCTAATGGGAAGTCTTTGCTTTCATTAATCTATTATTTGTTCCAGAGCAAGTTGTTTTGGCAAAATTGTAATTAGGAATTAGGTTGTCTTTTTTCCTACTGGACATCTCTTTTTTTCTAAAGGACATTTTCTATATAATATAAATTCTACTAATTATATGACATACATATTTGATACAGCTCACCAAAATGGCTAAACATAAAAAAGATACTTACACAACCAAATTATCTTAGAAAAGCAGTGATCTTTTTTTAGCATTAAATAAACAACACTGTAAAATAACATAATTTTACAGAAAATAACTGTAAATAATACATTAATAACCTTTTTCAGGTTGTTTTGTTTTTTATTTAAATTATAGTCAAAACTCTGTAAAATTATCTCTAAATTAACTACTCGGCTGTTATTTTGAGTATTATGACATTAATGACAATGTAAGGTAAACAGTTCAAATTAGCTCAAAGGGAATTATTTATGATTTTATATGGAATTTGTACAGAATCACTGTTTACAGCTGACCACTTAGTCGGCCAGCGATTCACTGAACGGGCTTGTATAACATCAACTCTGCACTGGATATTAACATCCAAAGTATAGTGAAAACACTATTTATTAGCACAAGATCGGCAGTTTAAGACATTAGCTTGTAAGCACAAAACACAAGATACTTCTCTTTTCAATATAAATAAGACTTTATTGGATAAATCTAAGACACATAAGCTAATCTAACACAAACACATTCACACAAGTTGCAGAAAGAGAGAAAGTGAGGAAAGTTGATTGGCTGGAGGTTCAGTAGTCATTCGAAGTGACGTCTTGGGTGTTGGCTGACGAATGGTGCGGAGTCAGTGGGCTGGTTGAAGTTTTGAGGTGGGGCCAGTCGGAGTTGGACTCGGAGACACGGCTTTGCGGCAAAACTTAACTCAGATTGCAAAACTCTCAAAGGAAAAGAAAAGAATCTAAAGTAAAAGAAAAAGAGGAAGAGTGTGACGAGACTAGATGGCGTCTCTCCTCATGGTTTTAGAGGAGGAGCTGGCATGTAAGCATGCTCAAAGAGTGCTAAAAAGCAGCATCAAAATGTGGTGGCAAAAAGGCAAGAAAAAACATGGCAAAAAGCCGTGGCCAAAAAGCAAAATTTGTTGGTGTCCTGAGTTTTTAAACTCAGCTGTTGGACACATCCTAAATGGTGTCTTGACCAATTAGACATTGTCTTAGCTTGGGGTGTTGCTATGTCTCTCCTCCCAATACATAAATCAAATGTTATCTTATTAGTCACATGGTCCAAATTTTCCCGCTCTTGCAGAAACACAATTTCTATAACAAGAATATAATACATTTTACAAAGAATTTATAGATAGAAAAGTTTTAAGAAAGGATTTTCAAACACATGCATACCAAGCACGACTATAAACCTATAAACTATGAAATAGTTATTCAAAATGACATACACAATGAGTAATTAGGACATGATAGTCAAATGTGTGGGTTACATACGTGATATAGAGTTATGTATAGAAATGATATTTGCTCATAAGTCCTTTTAGCATAATTTTGGTGCATATAAATGCGTACAGGCAGTCTCTGTGCCATTCTGTGAACGTGAGGACGAGTTCTGTGAGGCACAAAGGTCAAAAGGGTTTAGAAGGAATCTCAGTCTGGTCCTTGTCTACTAGGTGGGGGAAGTCAATCTGAGGAAGTCTTTAGCTCATGGTTTCCATCATGGATTTACATGTGATCGTCTCTTTGGCCATTAATCTTGGTTACTTGCCCCAAAATTGACAATCTCCTTCCTGAGTTGGGATTATCAATGTGTTCTTTTGTGCTGATGTTGCAAACCGTTCAAAGCTGTGAAAGAGTTGGTTGGTTAGGCTTGCTTCAGGCTGGCTGATGCTAGGATCTGATTTACAATCATCCATGTTGTCTTGGGCCTCTTTGTGGAATTCAGCTCTTTGGGTTGTTTTAACACTGTTCTGATTGAATCTTAAATTGTATGATTCGCACTGATATGCTACAACAAATTACAGTAATTCACTTTTTTTCTAGAGAGAAATAACTGTATTTTTATACAGTATTTTTCTGTTTTCTTAAATTAGATAAAAACGTACATAAACACAAACATCAAGGAGCAGCGCGTGAATCTCAACAATGGTGACAATCATACACAAGTTCATATGCAGACTCTAGATGTTTGTGAATCTACATGATCCTGTCCAAATAATTTCTGCATAATGACTAAAAAATTTTTCAAAATATCAAAGCAGGGCAGAATTTTATGCAGTAGGATAGAGCTATAATAATGTGAAACTAACCAATCTAAGCAATATATGCACATATTGCTGGATGAAATCAGTGAATCAGGCCACTATATGCTGATTGAACCATCAGCAAGTAACCAACAGATTTTCTCTAGCAATTTTTGCTGATGAAAAAACTGATGTTAAAAAGCCAAGGGCCAAGAGCCCAGCTAAAGCAAACTCTTATCTCCAGAACAGTGACTTCAAACTTTATTAATTTCAATAAATCATCAACATCTAAACCTCAGTTAATTCTCAATAAGAAGCTTTGTATGAAAGAAATAAAGTCAGACTTTGTAATAAGTGAAGATGCTGAGATCTAGAGAGATCTGTTAGCGTTTAATGTTCTGTTGGGATCTAAAGGGTTTCTGTTGTCTGAGTTTTGTGGGTTACCATTGTGCTGAAGAGTAGAGTATGTGCTTCAGTCCAGGAGAAGACCAAGAAATGTTATTATGTTGCATATTGCTTTATTTAAAGGCAGCAACTGTGTAGTTGTTGATGCAGTGATAGTTACATTATCTCATACTGGTGTGCTGTTGCTAGCTAATGGTTAACTAACATTTTACAGAGAGTATTTCACAATGTTAATAATCCAAGAATTACTTGTAAAGTAACAGTGTTTTTTGTAAAACATCTAAGCATTTTGTTCCAGTTTCTTATTATCTTGATTAGTCCTTGAGTTTTTAAGGATTTTTTTTGGGGGGGGTTTTAGTGTCAGGTCTTGTCCTTACTTGGATGTTTTGTATGCATCCTCAGCTTGTCTTCTGTCTCTTGCATGATTTTTTATTATTAGTGTTAATTGATTAAATGTAATTTGATCCTGCTGTCCTTCATGTTTCAGTTCACCCCAACATTACAGTTGGTTCTTAAGAGAAAATTAAGGGTATAAAGATACTAAGAGACAAAAGTGTATTTGTATTGTTCATTTTTCTGTAAGTTTATATTTGTATCTGCAATGTTGAAATTCACTGTTTTCATTGTCTTTCCTAAATCAAACCATTAACTGTAAACTAGTGCTGTCAAACGATTAATCGTGATTAATCGCATCCAAAATAAAAGTTTTTGTTTACATTATGTATGTGTACTGTGTTTATTTAGTATGTATATATAAATGCACACACATACAGTATATTTTTTGAAAATATTTACATGTATATACATTTATATATTTATATTATTATATTTTATATTATATATAAATATATTTAATATATAAACATAGCATATTTTTCTTAAATATATACATGCATGTGTGTGTATTTATATTAGTGCTGTCAAAAAATTAATCGCGATTAATCGCATCCCAAATAAAAGTTTTTGTTTACATAATATATGTGTGTATACTGTGTATATTTATTATGTATATATAAATACAAACACATGCATGTATATATTTAAGAAAAACATGTTATATTTATATATTAAATATATTTTTATATAATATAAATTATATGAATATAAATATAAACTTTTAAATACATGTAAATATTTTCAAAATATATACTGTATGCGTGTGTCTTTATATATACAAAATAAATATATACAAAAGACACACATATATTGTGTAAACAAAAACTTTTATTTTGGATGCGATTAATCGCGATTAATCGTTTGACAGCACTACTGTAAACACATATGTTTTCACTTGATTTTTGAAATTGAACACTTAATTTATATTTTTTAGAAGTATTTTATTATTTCTTTATCAGATTGAGTTTATGGGCACCCTATGACATATAAAATGATTATGTAAATACCAAAGATTTGATGAAGAAAACAAAAACTGTATATAAAAATGTAATGCAAGTGCCAAGTATAAGCAGAGATCAATAGCTGATTGTATACAACAAATAGCACCTTATACAGTAAAAATGTTTTTTTTATTTTTTTTATTGGCACTTTACTGTAATTGCTTATTAAATACAATAATAAGACAGATCGTAACATTCAACTTTTTCTTTAAAGAACACTACTCTAAATTAGTTACTTACAAAACAAAAAGAGGGAACCGCAGCAGCTTGGGCAAATATTTTGTGGGCATAACACTAATAATCTTGATCTTTTCTCTTGGTAAAGTTTAGCTACTTAGTGTCTTGATGCAAGGATGTGAAATCATTCTACTGAAGAGATCCCTTATGAATGGAATAGGAATGTCAATATTGATTTCTGTGTCGTTCAGTCTCACATAGGACTGAATATTTTTGGCATCCCTGAGGGTCTCAATAATTTGGTTCATGAGAACTTCCAGACGGGTCATAGTAGATTCAAACCAAGCCTGGGTGTCTTCAATCAGTTGCTCAAGGGTCATCTCAGCAAAAATGTCCTGGGCCTTGGCTTTGACAGTTTTATAGTAGTCTTCAATAATTCTCATGGTCTTCTCAGCCTGCTCAGCTATTTCATTCAGGATGTTGGAGTTGACAGCATCAGAGAAAACTTTACTGATCCAGGATGAGAGCTTGTCCAGATCTTGAAATTTGATAGAGCTGATGAGCTCCTCTGCTTTCTCCGCACTTATTTTCAGGATTTCAGGAAGTTCTTTCAGACAGTGCTCAATTGTTCTTTCTAGCTTCTCATACTTCTTGCTGATGTCATCGTAAAGTGCAGTGATGAAATATGTCACTGTGTCTTTCAAATCCTTTAATGAAGCAACTTTCTTCTTCAGCCACAAAAGAATTTGATTAGGGAGCTCCTTGTTCCACTGTGTCTGGAAGCTCAGTCTGTTTGAGTCCTTTATTGCAATGTCAACCTTCAAAATGTCCATGTAATCCTCAGACTGTAATAAAAAATACAAAATGTCATTATCATGTCTACTTGTATACTGAATGTTCAAAGAATTAAGATATTAATTGATATGTAAGATACACTAAATGTATAATAATTTGTTACATTAAAAAAAAATTCTTACTGGGTTTGCACCAAAAAATCTTCCTGTATGGTGGGATAAGCTCTTGCTCTGCAGCTGAAGACCAAGGAGTCCAGCAGATGGGGAAGATACAGAGACAGTAAGACCTTCTTCTTTATTTCCAGTTAAATTGTGGTAAAGCATAAATTTCACATCTGGAAGTTTTACTGTGGCAACATTTGAAATAACAGCCTTTGAGACTTCTGTGTTGGTCTCAATAACTCCATTATAGTTGTTCTCAAAATATTTATGCTCCACAATTAGATTGGTAAACAATTTCATTCCTGAATTTATGCTGAAGATGGCAGAGCCACTGGTTTTGCCATTGAGTACATCAAACTCAGAGCTAACCTGAGTTTCAAACTGGGCGGCAGTTTCATCCTGATTAAGGATCTCAGCCTTGGTATTCATAATGATCATAGCTGTTTTCACAGAGAAGTCATAGATCATGTCTCCCATGACAGGGATCATAATTGATTCCTTAATATTGGGAATAGTGATCTTGGCAAAATAAGGACAATCATATGTATCAGATGTGGATTTGTCAGTTGCAAAAATGGGTATTTTAATTTTCCTGATGATAGAATTGAGGACTGGTTGCATGTTGAACATCTCAGGGTTCTTCACATACTTAAGCTCTGCATCCATATCAAAGGTCTGCTGAGGTGTGATCAAGATTGTTTTAAGGCCTGTGTCCTCCCATAAAGAAAATTTCTCTACATATGGTGTTTCTTTGTTAATGAATGGGACAGTCAGTTTAGGAATGTTAATCGGCAAGGTCAGCACATTAAAGTCAGCCTCACCATTGACTGATGCAGAGAACTGAATTTCCTCCTCACCATTAACAATACTAATGTAATGAGAATATTTATATTGATTGAACCTAGCAAGACTGGTCCAGCTGGCCTGCTGTACTGAGGGATTCAGAGTTAAAGCCATATCGTTCTGCAAATCAGCTTTACCAGACAATCTAAAGGGAAGCATTACTTTAGTGTTTTCCTTGTTCTTGGTGTCAAAGATAATTTCAAAAGGCGCAGCCTTGAAGTTAACTGAGTTGGTAATGGTGCCTTCAACTTTGCCAATCAGTTCAGCATCATGAGACCCACTCAGCTCAACCATGGGTTCCTTCAAATGAATCTGCCCTTTCACTGCTGCAATGCTTCTCTTGATGAAAGGAGTTTCTGTTTCTGCATGCACATTAAACTTGATCTGAGTCAAACTTCTAGTCTCAGCATCAACTTTCTGCTTCATCTTGAGAAGACTGCTGTCAGTGTCACCATCAAAAGTCAGTTTTATGGACTCCATGCTCATCAGAATCTCCAAGTTACTCTTGTGGGTTCCTTCATCAGAATAATCAAAGACAGACCATTTTCCTTTGCCATTATTTCCAAGGGTCAGGGAAATTAAGCCAGATTCCAGCTGAGCAGCAGCTTTTTGGGCCATTGTGGCTTCACTGAAGATGTTGGCCACTGGCATGTTCACACTGTGGATGTAAGAGGTCTCCAAAGTACCTGAGATGCCATTCTCTGTGCTCAGAAATGCATTGTTCACTAAGTCAGCCCTGTATGGTTCTGTTGTTGCCTTAGCTGTGGTCTTGGAAGATACCTGGGCAATAGGGCCATTGATGGACATGAATCCCTCGTGATCAAGAGAGAAAGCCATGTGATTTGCTTTTACTGTTTCAGTCAGAGACAGCTCTTTCATTCTGGGGATGCTAAGGTGAGCAGTGGCATCAAAGCTGTACGCCAAGAGATCATTAGGAGTCTGGAACTGAGAATTCAGGTTAGCAGTGAACTTGTTGGTTGAGTTATTAAGTTCAGCACTAGTCTTCAGCTTGTGCTCTGAGGATTTGAGTTCAATCTCACCATGCAGCATTCCAAAGCAGGGGACCCTAATGAGGTCAGTGACAATCTGCTTTACTTCATCAGCCAAGGTGTCAAAATCATAAGCCATCATTTCATTGACTTTGGTATTTAGTAGTTTTGTCAGCTCATTCATTTGTTCAAAGATTCTATCAAATACTGCTTTTATGTCAAGAGAGTTTAGGTAACTTGCAGCTGATTGCATAGTTTCCCTTAGCTTATATTGTTTCATTAAATCCACAGCATCATCAATGATTTTCTCAACCATTCCTTCAATCTCATATTCTGACAAAATCTCATCAATTTTGTTGACAATTTCATTTATCTTGGGGATAATGCCAGTTTTTTGGCCCAAACTGTCAATCAAGTCCCTGATGGGTTGCAGGATTTTGCCCATTTCCATTACTAAAGCTTTCATATCAGAGGCAAAATGTTTCACATCATCCAAGAACATGTTCACATCAAAATTTACAATTACCTGTGAAAGTTCATTTCCTTTGCTTTTAAAAGTGTCTGTAATGTCATATTTAGTATTAATGCCATAAAGCAGGTCAATGCTGCGATCTTTCATGGTGAGCATTGCAATTTTGAGCTCCTCTATGAGAAAAGGCAGCTTATCAATGAAAGGCAGGTAAATAACATGACTATCACTGTTCTTCTCATATTTCAGAGCACTTGTGATGCCAAATTCTTGATTGTCATTGGCTTTGTTCAAGAGGTTGGTGGACATGGTGCCTTTCAGTGCAATACCCATGTTATTTGGAGTGTTGAAGATTTCCAGGGAGTGGTCAAAGGCATGGTCATTCAGCATAGACTCCATATCAACGTTAAACATTTGCTGCTGAGGGGTGATAGTGCTGGTCATTTTATGCTGGAAGTTAGTTTTAATGGAGTTTCCATTGTTCAACTGGTGAGAGGTTGAGGCCTTCCATTCATGCTTGTATGAGTAAGACTTAGGTTCAGCTTGAAGGAGCAGCATGCTTTTCACCTGGCCATTGTGTTTTCCATACAGGTTAAGTGCTCCATCAGAGTTGAAGGAGCTCTCAACATTCACACTGAAAGGCTCTGCTTTTGTTAGGATGCTGCTTTCCATTTGGAAAGAGGGAGAGTTGAAGCGCACCTCATTGCTGAACTTTGTGGAAAACCCAATGATCTCAAACTCAGAGCTTTGAGTCATTTGACTGCCCAAGAGTTTTCCATTGGTGCTGCACTTTGCAGTGGCTGCCTGATCAACATACGTGATCTCATATGTATGTCTCAGTTCTTCTTCACCAAATATCCCCTTCAGAATTCCAGTAACTTCCATCTTGTAGGGCTCTGCTTTCATCTGGGCCTCACTGCTGAAATGGATGCCAATTACTTTAAGATCATTTTCAGCCTTTAAAGATGCTGTAAAGTCATGTATGTCCACTGCAACGTTGTGCTTGTAGAAGTTGTTCTCATTCAAGAAGCTGTCAGATTTAGAACGCATGGCCAGAGATTTGAGGGTAATTATCAGTGAGTCTGTGTTTTCTATTTTAATCTCTTGAAGTGATGCAAACAAGTTGTTGGAGAGGTTCAGACCATCTTCATTCAACTTGAAAGTGATCATGTTTCTAGTGTTGGCATTGAAAATGTCACCCTTGTACATGCTGTTTAAGTATACCTCTGAACTTGCAAGTCTTCCTTCAACTTTGTGTTCAGCTCTGTTCTCATTGACTGTTCCCCTGCTGGAGACAGACACTGTAGCACCTGTAGTTGTAATTCCACTATGGAAAATGTTTTCAAAGGTCACAGAGCTGATCTGAGCACTGGTGGTACAGCTAGTGGTCAGACCATCTTTGGTGAATGACAACGTGCCTTTGTTAGAGGCATGGTTGGCAGCGAAGTTGATTGTGGCATCACTATTAAGCTCCAGTCCCTGGGTGCTTATGGACCCAGTAAGCTGGGAGAAAGCTCGGTTTGTGTTGTCATCAGCCTGGGACTCAATCCTGATAGTGACCTCCTTCATAGTTGCAGAGAAATCTGCCTGGTTTTGAAGTTTGGTCTCATAAGCTCTGGTGACAGAATCAGACTTAATGGTAAACTTAGCCTCCTTGAGTTCAATGTTGAAATTGGTGGTGTGGTGGAATGGATCATTCTCTATGTTAGTGTTCAACTCAAATAAAAGTTCTCCACTGGCTGTTGTAGCTTTCATCTTGTTTAGCATTTGCAAAATGGGACAATTTAAACTGAAAGTGGATTCAGCTCTGGCCTCTCTGGTTTTGGGTTGAAGTACAAAGGTTTGTGTGGCAGTAGTTCTAGCAGATATTGATCCTACTTTTAGTGATCCATCTAAACTACCCTCCCCTGTGATTTCAGAAGAAACTGAAGCCTGGGTTGTGTATACCAGTGACATCTGCATACCCAGAGGGCTGAAGGCCTCAATCTTGTAATTTCCTGTTGCTTTCACTTCATCTGTGATTTTGGCTGTTTCCATTAGACTGAAGCGTGCATCTATGAGCTTATGTTTCAGGGAAGAAATTATGTCGAACTTCGCAATGTCCTCTGTAATGTCAACAATTTGTGCAGATCCTGCATGTAACAAACATGGTTAATTAATACTAGAAATGACCAAAAAAAAATCCCACCTAAAGACCCATATCAATTAATAAAACTAAAATCATGTATCATGTATACTGCATGCGTATGTTTACCTTCCACAGTAAAAGCAAGAAGTTCCACAGGACTGTTTGCAACAACTTTGTAGCTTGTAATGTAGCTGGGCTCATTGACAGTGTTGTTGCCACCAGAGAAAACTGCCTGTATGTCATAAAAGTTAGTGTTCACTTTTGCTGATACCTCTACCATTCCTAGAAGAGGCATTGAGAGGTCATAGCTAGAAGGAATGGAGAAGGCAGGTAGATTGAACTGTTTAGAGGGCAGCATTACACTAATTTGTGGCATAACTAGGTCTGGGGTGGCCATAGTAGGAGGGATTCTCAGGTCCTCAGATGTTTTTCCACCAAGAGGCAAAGGAATGGTGAAAGTGACACGATCTTTGTTGAACTTGTATTTGAACATGCTCTCTCTGCAAATAGAATAAAATTAACTTGGAGTTGAATGGATAAGCACATTTGAAGTTTCTATTTAAAGCATTAGCATTAATCTTACGTGTTCATGAACACCCTCTCAGGCAAAGATGGAATAACCAGCTCTGGAATGCTTTCTCTCAGTGTCTGAAGGTAGGGCACATCAGAAGCAATCTTGTCCATCCAAATGAGGTAAGCCTATCATATCAATGAACATATTGGTTATGGCCCAAATATTTTTTATGTCTATACTAAAAACTGTTTTAAATTTTAAACAATCATACCTCCCAGAGTTTTGCATAAATGTGACGGAGTTTCATGTCAGTCTTGACAACTTTATGTTCCATGATGTTATCAAAGGCCTGATATAGGTGACTCTGAAGAGGTGCTGCATTAGGCATCAGCTTCTGGATCTCTGAATCTATGTCAGACTTCATCTCAATCTTCATCTCATCTTTAGCTGTTTTAAAAGCAAATTATCATTTGTTGTATGTGACATGAGACCCAAAATATTTATTTACTTATTTATGACTGACTTAAAGATTTTATAATAACAAGTGTGCAAACAGTGAGAGAAAAAGTATCCAGTACCATATTGTAAGGTAATCTTCTGCACAGAGTTGGTCTCTGGGAGCTTGATGTTACTCTCAAGTTCCAGAATCAAATCTTCAGCACAGTTCACGGTGGCAGTAAGAGTGGCCTCAGAGTTAAGTGAAGGCACAGTCAACTGAGTTTCCAGTAAGCCGTTTTTCATGGCCTCAAGCCTGTTATTAGTAGAAATGTCTTTTAGATGAAAGAACTTGCCCATTGGCAAGTGTTTCAAAAAGTTATTTAGATCTCTACTTACTTTGCACGACCAATGAGAGAAAACTGGTTAATATTTTTGTTGGAGATATCAAGAGTGAACTTCTTTCCTTTAGCAAGGCTGTCAGTGACACCAACTTTGATTCCGGCCTCAATATCATAGTCAGGAATTTCAATGCTGGTCACGAGAATATTCTTGTTCCTGTTGTACTTAATAGTGGCAGTTGCCTCTGTGGCTTTAGTACCTTGTGTTAAGAAAAATGGGGAAAAAAAGTGTTTCCTAAAACCCACAACATCGAACACTGTAGGAATGTGGTTACATTATAACAGAGTGGTCATAATTTCAAATTCACTATTATTAAGTATACATGCCTTCTGCTTTCAAAGTCATTTTCAGAGAATCAACCTTCTGGCGACCTTCCTTGCCCTCATTCAAGAGTTCATAAGCAAAGACTGCAGTGTACTCAGTGATTTCTCCGGTGGGTTGGATACCCAAAACAAAACTGTGGGCACATAATAATTTGAGTACAATATGCATAAAAAAATATTTAGTTTTTTTTTGTTTGTTTGTTTTTTTTAAGTTTGATTCTTACCTGGACTCTCCATTGAGAGGAAAGTATGGAGAATTTCTCTCAGCTTTAGAGTTGAGTATGGTGGTGCAGTAATTGATTCCAGAAATAAGGGGGCTGCAGTTCACTATGGGAGTTCTGTCGGCTGTCTCAGGAACAAGTGTGACCGGGGTTTTGGACACCATTACTAACTTGTTGCTGTTTGTGGAAATAACGAAAGTATTAAACAGCTGACGGGATTTGTTGAAAGCTTCTTTCTGTACATTTTCTATAATTGTATGAAGAATATACATTTAAAGTAAACCATTTCAGACACATAGAACAAAAGCTACCTGACTCTGAAGAGTTCAATTGTGCTCTTGGGTGGCAGGATAGACAGCTTTATTTGGCCATCGCCCCAAGTGATCTTGGCATTGAAAGAGCTCTCATGGAACAAATTAGTGTGCATTTCCACGGCAGAGACAACAAATCTAGGGATGTGGACTCCCATACGGGTAACAAATTCTACTGCCATGGAGGGTGAAAAAGACAGTTCACCCTGTGAAAATAAATAGGGATACATTAATGCTAATAAACATGACAATAAAAAGATGAAATCAAAATAATTTGTTTTACATTTTTTCTACATAAACCATCTGGATACTGAACTAAAAGAAATCAAGGGCAATATTCAATACCCTGCCAGGTTCCATATGCAGACCACCCTCAACACCAGGTGCAAAGGTCCCAGACAAAGCAAACTTAAGGGGAAATCCAGAGGCAGTTGGAAGAGAGAACTCATTATCCATAAAGATGTAGTGAGCAAAGATGCTCTGATCGCCAGACATCAAGGTCTTTGTAATCTATTAAAACAGGAATATGTAGAATTACTGCATTTATAGTGCCTCAAAAACAACTTATCAGATAGCAAATCTTGAAAATACCATATAAATTAATCCAGTGTTGTCTGATTTATGATAGAGCTAATATAGATATATTTTATGTATGTAAAACGCAGCATATTGTATATACGTACCCAAGCAGGTGAGTACTTGAGGGCCTGAATATATGTGGACATCCTGTCAACAATAGCTAACAGGTCATTAATGCTCTTGATGTATCCCAACTCTTTCCCCATGATCCTTAAGTAAGCTATAGCCTCTGGGGAGTCCTGGTTGTATAGATCCTTTGCAAGCTTGTTGAAGTTCCTCACGATTTCCCTTACAATATTCTCAGGAATCTGTCAAAGAGAAGATTTTGATATTATCTAGACTTGATACATGCAAGAAAACTTAGATCCTGTAAATAATCACATTATGTTTGGAATAAGCAATGGATATCAGTACCTGTCTTTTAGTTTTTTCTGTTCTCAGGGGTTCAACCCATTCTTGCAGAACTTCATTGATTTTGTTTGGCATTTTGTCCCCAACCCAGTACATTGCCTTGGAAATCGAATCAGGGAAGAAGCCATTGCTTCCAAAGAGGGTCTCAACAGTTGGTTCAAATCCTTTGCCCTCCATGCCAAACTTGGTGACCACAAAATAAACAAATAAATAAATTTTAAAAGTCGTCCATAAAGTCCATAAAAATTAAGGGTAAGTACATGCAATAAGTAATTATTGAATCATATAACAATTGAGTTTTACAACTAATTAAATACAAGTACATAACACATTATGATTCCTACCTCAATGAAGTCAAGGTTGTAACCGAAGGCTTTCAGGGTTGTCTCAAGCATAACCTCTCTGGGCAACTGGCTGCTGTGATCAAAGATGATGCTTCCCTGCATATTGGAGCCTATGACATCCTTGCCTGGCATAAATACATCCATCTTATAGTTACGAGAGAGCTGAGTGTAGTTTGAGTGGGTAAGCACCTTATCATCCTGCATGACCTTGACTATTGTTTTGCCCAACCTTGAAAGAAAAAAGTTACAGTGTTTATAGTGTTATAGTGACTACTGAGCAAAATAAATGCTAGACGGCAGTTTATGTTCTTTGCATACAGTCTAGAGAAAACTGACAAACTGAGTAACATACTCTTTCATTTCAGGATCCCTGGAATGAATAATGTTGTAGATATGAGAAGCCACGAAGGACTTGACTTGCACATTCTGGTCCTGGGTAAGGATATTCCTTACAACCTCCAGGTCACTTGCTTCTGGCTTTTTCATCAAGATAAGATATGCAGCCAGTCTCTTCTGAACAGCACCTTTGGCATAAAGGGCCACTCTCTGAATGTTGGAACGGACCTGGACATTAAATAAAAAAGATTGGAGTGTGAAACTGGTTTTCTTAGTAGGATAATTCCATGCATAAGACACACATTTGATTCTGAAGAAATACAAATTGTTCAACAAATTTTGCAACACTTACATCAGGAGTCACAGACATTCGTCTGAAAGCCTGGATAGCAGACATCTGGACTGACAAGGTGGTGGCAGGCTGTCTCATACACTTAAGCAGAGTGGTCTTTATGTTGGGATCAGCTGCTTCCATGGCCTCGCCCATGTTTCCAATCACCTAGTCAGGGCAGATTATAATAAAATAAGTTGTTTTCCCAGTGTTAAAATGTCTGGAAATATAAATGTTAAAACACACACCCTTAAGGTCAAGTAGGTCAGATCTTTCTCACCAGCACAGTCAGCACCAAGAATGGAGGTAATGAAGTTAGACACCTCAAGAATCTCAGAGGTGAGCTGACCCTCTTCTTGGAAGTGCCTAAAGAGATATATTATACATGCTCAGCTACAGTGGAGATATACTGACAAATACTTTAGCTAAATGAAGATAGCATAGCTGATCACCAGCTTACTGTATGTTGTGCTTTGGATTACGGTATGCTGATTTCTTACAAAGCACAATTAATTTGGTGGACCAGCTTCACTAGAAAGACCATATAAATGACAGTCTTCACCAACCATGTTTTGCATCTGACACCATGGTGATGCAGGCAGCACTTAAATAATATGAACCAGCCTGGACAAGCTTGAAAATTCATGCTGTTCTATGCTGGTCTTTTCAGAGGGGAAATGAAAGGTCTTAAGCAGTGTAGAAATGGAAAAGAATTTATGTACCTCCTTACAACATTGCTGAGCGCATACATTATTGGCTTGTTCTTCTTGGTATGTGCAATCTCCAGTATGTCTTTCACCAAGAGGCCAGTAGGTCTGAGCATCATTCCTAGAGCATAGACAGCAGCATCTACCTCAGTGGCATCAGTGTCAAAGGTCTTCAGAATACTGAACATGGCGCTGCCACACTCTGGGGTGCCACACTGAATCAGGGCCTGCCAGGTCAAAAACTTGTCCTCCTCCACCATCTGAGTGATGGTCTGCTGCAGAACCTCATGTTCGAGTCCACGGAATTCAGACACCAAACTCTGGAAAGTGCTGGCCCTCAGCTGCCGATCTGGTTTTTCATTCATGGATTTCAGCTCCCTGAAGATGAACAGCAAAGCCTCAGATGTCTGGGCTGGGGCTTTATCCTCCATTGCCTCTAAAACCAAGTGTTTGGGGTAAGTGGAACCTGTATTTTGGAGAGCGGGATGATATGTCAGTGAAAAGCTACATAGTCACAACAAGGAAAAAAAAAAGTCAGCATATTCCCAACAGTTCTACCTTTTTTAACAAGACAAATCAAATCCAGAGTTATCAAATCTATTTGAGATGTAACAGTGAAACTGGAAACACTCACGATAATCAAAAACTCTGTCATTAATCTTGCTGGTTCCCTCAAGAGTTAGGATTTGTTTAACAAGAGAAGAGATACCATACGTATTCCTGCAAAGAAAATTAAATACATATGAAGGAATTAGAATATGATGTTCCATTTGTGCACACATCATTGGGAAATGTAGCAAGTGACATGATGTCAGTGTCACTCACTGGTAAGAGAAAGGAAGGAATATATGCTTCTCTGTGCACGTGCCAGAGGTCATGTGCCTCTTCTGGTTGTCGAACTTATAATTGCACGTCTGGGTACTGCCAATCAGCTTGGCCAGAGGGTATTGCTGTTGAAAAACAATATATATTTAATTACATTATCTGTTTCTTGAAAATATTTTTTTTTACCTGTAGTTGGCTCAGTCTGTATGAGATCATGCTTTTGTCAGTATTGGTTAGCGTTTACTTGCCTAATCATTACCTGTTTATTTAAACATTTGGTAATTAGTAAATTGCACCGAGAACGATGATTAATGAACAGAACTGAATTTAATTTTAAAGTAAAAATAATCTAAGAAGCAATGATTTCAAGCTTCAATCATCAAAGGGTAATATATATTTTTTTAAAAAGTCTCACCAAACCAGTGATGATGGCAAGAGGACTGGTGTGGCTTCTTTGGCTTTTGAAAGTATCACATCCTGACAGGTCCCTAGTGAGGGTGACATCAGTGGCAATATCTTCCTTGCTGTTGACCTTGACATCAGTGGCACAGATTCCATGGACAGTAACCTAGATTAAATAAGATTAAATCAATGCAAATCAATGCAAATAAACGTTTGTGTACAGCAGTGATTGTGTAAAGTTTAAGGTCACCCACTGTGGGGAGGTGTGGGGTTGTGGCACAGGTACTGTCCTTCATTTCAGAAGTAGTGCATGCTTGCAGAAGATTAGATTTAGATTTAACTTTAGTTGCGTTGCACTACACATGTCCGCTGTAGACACGGTAAAAATGAAACAACTGCAAGTGTTTTTCATTGCAAGTTTTTCAATTAAAAATATCTTTCAAAGAATTTTTAGTGAAATTATTTGTTAGTCTGAGGTGGGGTGGGTTATAGGATCCCTACTTATTTTCAGTCAGTGGATTGGTACAAAATGCAGACAACGTTTTCTGGCAGCATGTACTGACATATATACAGAAAAAATTAATCTACTGACAGCTCAATGTTTTGAGTAATTATTATTTCCCACCTCTTATTTAGATTTATTAATTTACTTAGCCATATGTGGCCAAAGTTATGTGGCCAAAAATAATATTTTAATTATCAATTACAATAAGTTTTACTAATAAATACATACAAACTACTTCAAGGTAATGTACAGTAATGGTGTAGTGACGATTGGGGGCTCTGTTGAAGCAAGGATATTTTGGATATTGATTATTCATTGCTTTGTATTATGAAATATAACATTAATACAAATCAAAAATGCAAAGGCTGGCCTCAATATTTTTCAGCAAATCCTGAGATTACTGAAATAATTGCTTCAAAACTATCATGAGGTTTATGAGGATGTAGAGGCAGAATCATGAATATCATGAAATAGTCTCCTATCAGCGGACTACCTTGGTCAAGGCTACCTTGTACCTTGACTGGAATTTATTATCCCAGATAAGAAGATTCAGATCTTATCTGCTTAGTTAAGTGGGTGTCCATAACAGCACTGCTTAAATTAATTTAATCTAACAAGTATACAATAAAGGGCAATTCAAATCTTTACAGATTAAGGCCTTAAGGAAGAAGTAAACATGTTTATGTACCATGTCTTTGCTCTGCTCCTTTTCCATGACAGGAACAATCAGAGCAGAGACGATACCCCTCTTGAAGTTCAGAATGTTGGTTTCATCTCCCTGAGGATAGAGTGTCACACCTGTCTCACCCTCAACTACAAACTTCAGTACATTCCTGTAAAAATAGAAGGAATAGCTGTTGAACTATAGGAATAACTTGTTGAAATGTTTCTGATCAATTGATTTTAAAATCAGTTTATTATAAACTAGAGACCAGTCTTACAATGTATAGTTTTAGAGGTAGTTTTTATTTTCCATTGGTTGTTGGTATATTTTAGCAATATTGGTTGTGCTCATTTTAAATATTTGCAAACCTAACATTATCTTCTCTAAAGGGAAGGGAAACATACTTTTCTATGGCTGCTTGAAAGGCTTGGGCCTCAGCAGCAGGTGCATAGATGGATGCCTCATTTGCATCTGTTCCGACCACCTCAGTTAGAAAGCACTCACTGGTACGGAGCTCAAAGCTGCATGCCACAGGCACATCAATTTCGACCTGTGGATAGAAGGGTATTAATGACTTAATGACCAGGAAAGACATAATGAAAAATGAATTGTTACATGATTTTTAAAATGTACCTTGCAGGAGATTTTAGGACCATTCGTGAAAGGGGAGGTCCCAGTCACCCTGTTCTGGATCTCAGCTTCATACCGATATGTATATTTTTTGTAGATCTTAAATCTTTTCGATACTGTAAATGAAATAAACACTAGGTCAATTCAAAAATGATATTCTTGAAAGAATAATCACACACTGTAAAAAAAAAAAAAATATATATATATATATATATATAAAGATAAGAAAAATAAGATATATATATATATATATATATATATATTATCTTTTTTAATATTACTTTGTCTAATTTTTGTTACATTATATTGTTTTATCTAATCAAGACAAGCAATAAGAAATCTGGACTCTGACATACTGACTCAAGCACTGTCTGTTGTTGATAAAGAGTACATGGCCACGTTACAATGGTGATGTTATTTATTGAGGGTTCAAAGTAAGTGACAACAACAAGTACAGTGAGTCCAATAGGTAAAAGATAAGGATAAATTAAAGGGATTTTTTTAGCATGCGTGAGTCCTGGACACCTCCATTACAAATAACATTTCATCAAAGGATAAGAAATAAATAAAGAAAACACTTACAGTGACATTCTGGATGAGAATTTGACTCAGATTCTTGCTCTGGTGAGAAAGTCATTATGCAATTATGATTATAAACAAAACTAAAAATACATAAATATATTCAAAGGTAAATCAAAGATTAAATTTAAAATTCTAATTTTAGATGAATTTAACTTTTCACACAACTTAATAGCCTTGACAGAATATAAAATGCTAAAAATAGGATATATAAAGTGAAGTAAAATAAATAAAATATGCACTAAAGAAATAGCATTAATGCACCAGAATGCAAAGGAACATTATACTCACGGGCTATGGCATACGTGCCAAGTAGCAGCAATAGGCAGAGCTTCATATTCCCCATGCTGGGTCAGAAGAAGCTCAGAAGCCCTGAGACTACAGCGAGTCTTCTTCCGAATGAGGACTGGCGGTGATCATCTGGCTCGCATCTTTTATACTCGGGTCTATTCAGTTCACTTGGGGGGTTAAACAAGGGTTGCAACAGGTCCAAAGTTCCATTAGCCGGTGTGGCAGGCCAAAGGCAAAAGTTATTTCATAAACCACCCAAGACTTGCCGTCAGCAGTGGAACTGATGGAACTCACTGATTGCATCAGCCAACAGCAACCACAGTTTTTAGACTACCTTGATTGATTTTCTTTTCTTTCGTGTGAAATCTTACATAGGCCAAATGATGTTGTTGAGGAGAAAGACCAAACTAGTACCACAATGTTCAATGTAATAAGTAAAAATTGTAAAATGTAAAATTGTAATAAAAGGGCTAATGGGTGTTGAAGGCCCTTCAACTTCTTTGGCTGTCATTACGTATTCTTAATATTATTTACAGTTAAAATACTAAACTACCTACATGCTAAAATACATACTAAAATATTTTGGACAAACTTTCAACAAAATATTATTTTGTTATAGGCAAATTCATTACAAATGCCACAAATGCCATTATTCCACTGGACAATATAGTTCCTGATTTGTAAACTGAGGTTGTTAGCCTTTATATGGCCCATCAGTGAGGTAAGATGATCAGGTCTTATGCATCATAGCTGTTACTGTCATTTAGCATGGTAATCATTTGACCTATCATTTAACTTCCAGGACAGGGAATACAACATTTTTGAAAAAATCATTAAACTATTTAAAGAGGAGAAACCCTGGCTTAAATCAGATCCCAGTAGTTACTACCAATTGCCATTTTCTCTGACACATGTGAGTCATGTCCTAATCAGAGTTATTTTCAAGCAACATGCCCTCTCCCAATTTACAACCCTTATCTTTAAAACCAAGTCAGTGTGCAAAAGTTCAGAGAACATTTCAACTGTTCGATGCCTAATGGACTGTGTTCGGTATTATCTACTCTAAATTATCTACAGTATAATTAGCATAGGACCTGGATCTTATGAAAAGCAAAGAAACAACATATGTCTCTACATAAGTCTCAAATCCTACATTTTAATTTTGTTTTATTTTATCATGCTAAACTTTTCCTGGTTCAATGTTCAGCCTAGTTTTATACTACCTTTAAAATCTGAATGTTTTTGCTAACATGGCTTGTTTCATTAGTCATGCCTGATTCAGTCAAATTGGCAACATGTTGGTCTGTTTAGAAGCAAACGTAACAGGCATGTTTAATTCTAAAATACAGTTAATCAAAGCAATTTCAAAGCTGTTGCTCTCATTATTTTGTGTGAGGCAAATGAAGAGATAACCTAATCAGAGAGAAGCACATCAATATAAGTTACATAACTTATTCCACTGTTGAATTTTTGTTTGCTCACTAGGAGCTGCATGCACATTTTTCCCTTTCTTTTCCTTTTATTTTATTAATGTTCTGTTTGAAGTATATTGTATAAAGCTGAAGATGTAACTGTAAAGACTGATATTTGCTTTTTAGCTTTCGAAGAAATTACAGTAAAAAAAGGCAAAAATAAATGGAATATACACAACATAAATTATTATACAAAATCTTTTTTATCTAACTTCACATGCAATGTTCATTATAATATGATAAACCACATTTTGCATCTGTTTTCATGAATTTCAAAGGGTTTTTTTTCCTTTAAGTATTGAGTTGACATATTTCAAATATACTGTTAAGAATTATCGTAAAATTACCGGGTGTGACAGATGTGTTGATTTGTGATATACAGTAGTTACTATGGTTTTGGGAAACAGTCATGGCAATATTTTTTTAACAATGCATCACACTATGGTGGTAAAGCAATGAGCTACGTAGGGTTAGAGTTAAGGTAAATGCACCAGTGAGTGGTTAACAACAGTAACCAGTAAAAATATACCTTAATGATAATAACTCATTTAAATTTATAGTGTACCTTTATCATTTTTGTTATCTGATTAATTATTTTGTGTTTCACAACTGCTTTACTGTAGTTACTTGTTACTGTAGAAAAAGTGACAATAAGAATTGCCTGGTCTTTACTCTATGTTAGGGAACAGAGCTTATCAAGTACCTTATCAACAGAAGCCTGTCTTGCTCCTTATTGCTGGGTTTATTGCCTGCAAAGATTATTTGCCACGTGCTTGGTCTTTTTTAAAAAGAAACTTTTACTAAAAACAAAACTGTATTTCTAAATTATTTTCAAACTACAAAAATACAACGCTGAAGTAAGCTTTTTTCTACATTAAAATACTTTCTCCTACTGTACTTCTCATTATAACTGTTTAATGTTAGACAGTTATAATGAAACCATTCACAGCCCCTAAAAGTATAAACACTGTCTATGTACTGCTTTTCTACCAGTTAACATAGTGTGGCATAGAGGCTAATGCTTGAAATATTGCAGATTTGCACTCTGCACAGACAATATCTCGACAATATCTCACATATTTCAGGCATTACATCCTGCAAATCTGCAATCAAAATAAAATGTCAGTATGAGGTCAAACATTTCTAATCATTCTTCAGAAACCAGTTTATGTGAGCTGTGTTATCCATTTATAGCTCTACTCCACATATCAGAAATAAAATTGATTCTCAAATGAACTCATTCAAGTCAAGGCATCTTTAAAGAGGAAAAAAAATTAAATAACATACTTGAAAGTGTAAAATATTCCACCAAATAAATTATAATTTACTGTGTAAATATATATTGTGGAGGCATATGTCATGTCTTTGGGGGAAACCAGGGCACCCAGACATACAAACTCCTCAGCCTAAGGCTCAAACCAGGTACCTTATTCATGTGAGGCAACAGTGTTAACCACTGAGACACCAGGTGGCACAGTAAGATATTACACTCTAAAAACTATGTTATTTGGCAACACAGTGCTAGGTAGATATTAGACAGAACACATACGAGTTGAGGGGATGGTGTTCCAGTTCAAACTGTTTTTTTGTTTTGTTTTGTTTTTTTAGTCAATCATTGGCCTATGAAAATCTATGAATGGACAAAATATGCAGCCAATGAGAATGTGTTTCTATTGTCTCTATTAGTTTGCATCCTTGCAGCACCTTGAACCACCATCATGTACAGACAACAGATCCACAAATGCCCACAGGAATTGAGAAATATGCTGAACAGAGTCACACATGCAAATCAATCCAAAAATGCAGGCAACAAATATACACTTGTTTAAACAAATCTAAATGAGTGTTTGTTACTCATTTTAAAACTGGTCATGCAATTCTTTCAGAAATGTTTTGCTAGTAAATATAACCTATGTGCTGTTTGTGAGTGGAGCTTTCAGTATTTGTTGTATATTAAATGATTCAATGAATGAGAAAAATGCATTTGCGTGTTAGACGTAGTCAGTTAGACATAGCAAATAAATGATAATTTGCACAGAGAATGTGTTTTGCTTCGAGTTGTCAAAATAGTGTAGTCAGTGTTTAAAGAACATTCAGCGATTAAGAATATTTTACATCTTGTAAAACTTAGTAAGCTATGTGTTATGTTAATACTTGGCTTTCAATTTGTGAACATGTTGAACATGTTTAGAAGAAAATGTTTTGAATGTGGGCTATGTGTTTTGCATATTAGAGCATTTATAGCAATAGAGTGTGATAAAATGCATGAGAAATTGTCTTTTGCATTTAGTTGCAGAAGCATTGGTCTTTCAGACCATGTAAAATGAAAGCACTTAAACGAGTGCATTAAATTAGTCCAAAAATGTCTGTCAATATACTGTGCATAAAACAGAGCTCTCATGTATATATTGTCAAAGGATACAGTGAGTGAGGTAACACATTTGCAAGTTACTTCTGTTGCGACACACAACAACATGCACAAACTGAGAGTGTTTTAGTGGGTAAACATTTTTACATTAACAGTTACTCATTTCAGACAAGCAACAAACAAAATCATGCACAAATTGTTAGAAGTATGCTCATTAGGTACAAACTATACTACTGTAAAAAATACAACTACTATAAAAAATAGCTGATCTAACATCAGGAGTAGTCTATGAGTATTTATAGTCAATTAAAGTTTGAGAACCCTGTAGCCAGAAGTAAGTTCTGTAGGTGAAAACTATACTACTGGATGGCTGATCATTAGCAGTAGTCTGTCAGTATTGCAAGTCAGCATATAGTGGACTCTTTGGAAAGAAGTATGTTCAGTTGGTAAAAAAATGATTACTGTCTAGTTGACATATCTGGAGTACAGTCAGTTTTGAGGACTCAAAACTTTTTTTTTTTTTTTTTGGATATATATACAATACAGATAGTCTTGGCAAAAATCAAAAGATCCTCCATATTTTCCTAATGCATACAAAGTTAAACAAAATAGTTATCTTCCTTCTGCAGTTAAGTATATACAGATACATATGAAGACACATGAATACAGTTGGTTTTAGTCTAATTATACAAGCACATACAACCTATACATACAAACATGTAAACATGTGCCTATATTCCAACATACAAAATATTCCTAATACAGAACTAGAACAACTCTCCACCCACCCACCACTTCCATCTGCTTGATACGCACCGCATGGGGAAAACTGCTAAAAACAGTCAATAGGTAATTGGCACTAGATCTCACTCAGATTGAGTCAACATCCCCTTCCTCTGAGTCTCTTTTGCTTCCCCCCTCTAAATACCTTATAAATGGTTCCCATGTTTTGTCAAACTGATGTCTCTTATTCCGTAAATGGAACCGTATACGTTCTAGGTGAAGTGTCTTCGTGAGCTCTATTTTTCCATTAAGTTTTTGACGATTAAAATTCCATGAAAGGAATTGTTGCTGAGACTTGGACAATTAGAAACTCATCAGATTCAGTAGGTTGATTAGTGATTTCTGAGATAACACTGAAAATCTTACACCAAAAATCTTGAAGACTACATAATCCGGCCCGGGTTGGCTAATCGGGAGGACCAGGAGGATTCCCGGTGGGCCGGTCTGTTTTTTTGGCCGCGAGGGCGGATGTTGTCACTGGGTTGAACTATGCTTTTACTAGACTAATTGCACTCATAGCAGCCCCACTCTTTTTATTTATTATTTTCTCGCAGCCCATATTATTATTTTCACCAGACCAATAACAAATTCTCAATTGATAACTAATCATTCTTTTCATCATCATCGTTTTATTTGTGAACGTAGCCGTCTGTGGAAGGCTTTAAGACCAAGAGGAATCCTCTGCTGCTCCTGCTTCTCAGCGAGCGGGACTCGCGCTAACTGCACCCTGCACCGTCCGCGTTTTGATTTTACTAAATCAATTTGGGCGAATGCAAACAACTTCTTAATCATGAGCCCAACATCCAGCACGGCAGGAAAACATTTAATCTACCTGAGGGAAGACGTCTTTCATTGTAAGTAAATGCTGTTAAATAGAGAGGGGAAAGAATACATAAAAAAGAAGAACTTCTAGCGTAGGCTATTCTTAAACTTGGACCTCATTATTGAAGTACAAATCCAAGTACCAGAAACAACTCACACTCTCTTTAATTGAATTTCTTTAATTGAAAAATATGCATTTTCATTCATTCAAAGGCTGCATGGTTGCAATAATATTTTAGTTCAAAACTTTAAGTGCCATTGTTTAAAAAAATGCTGTTTCATAGACCTTCAGTTGTTATGCTTTCAAATTTCATGCATTTGTAATTTCATATTATTTTCACCTCCTAAATTACTACACTTGTGAAGTCACAATTCTATAATGGTACAATTTACTCAGGCCGATGACATTTTTTGTATGACATTAAAATTCTTTTTAGAATAATTGTACATAAATAGGTTAAGCAAAACAATTGTGATTATTTCTGAGAACTTTTCAACTGCAGGCAGACAGCCTACATTATGGTACAGCACAAATATTTGGAACATCCCTTATTTTGTCCCTTATTTTCTTAAAGAATAAACACTTATTTTCTAC
>JAFVLL020034538.1:0-21642 GCA_021397915.2 Tor tambroides
GCACTGCCAGGATAAATAGTAGAATTTATTTTAGCCTTTTGAGCATCAATAACACTGAACAAGATGTTATCTGTAATGAATTCCCCTGATGGAACATTATCTTCCTTAATTACAGCAAACAGAACCTGTTCGTCAACAGAGCAGCATATTTTCCTTTTGATACAACAGAGCTCTATTTATGGACTAAACATCATGTTTGCCCTCAAAATGATTCGTCCCAGTTGACCCAGTGGAGGTCAAGTATGTATCAAGTGCGTTTGTGTAAAATAATCACATCCATCATTCATTTTCTGGCCTCTAAATGTGGTGGGTGGATCTAAATCAAGCCCCCGGGCCGTGGAAAGCTCTCAGGACCAAACGCCACAGATCCTGGTCATTTCCATAAGCCTGATATCCAAAATTAGATTTCACGAACCAAGGTCAGTTATACTAATAGATCAGCGACTGATGGAGGAACACTGCTTTATGAAGACTATCAGAGTACGTGTCCTGTACACGTGTTTTCTCTTTCGAAATGCGCAGGAGTTTTCGTTTATTCTGATCAGCAAATCCCAGTATATCAGACAGCGGAGTGTAATCTGCGCATCATGAAGTCAGCAGTCGTGTTTGACCTTCATACACACTCTGAGCATCAATTATCCAGGCTTCTATTGATTTTTCTGCTGCGCTGCTCTGCTCTCTAATACTGTCAAGACCGTCTGAAGAAATCATCTGTGCAGGCTGCTCCACGCTCAGCAAACCGCCTCAGTTCTGCACTAAATTATCATAAAACCAACAGAACTAGACCTTATCATACTTCGACTGATCATATTTAATTAAATGATTAGAAACCCTACAGATTTCAACAGTGTTAGACTTTAAATACAATCAATAAGTATAATTAAAATTCTTAGAAAAATTAGAACTCAACAAAATAAAATTAATTGATGATAATTAAAACCTATTTAAACAGAATTACACATGAAATCTATCAAGCATAATTGCAGTTCTTAGAAAAGTATATTGAATTAAACCGAAATTGACTTAATTGATCAAATTTAATGAAAATTATTATAAACCCTGCAGGTGAATGGAATTACTCCAATCATACTTAATTGATCACTATTAAATTTGTTATGAAACTATAGATTTAAACAGAATTATTGTACACTTGAAATATAATCAATCAAATATAAACAATTATAATTCTTAGAAAACACAGAATTGAACAAATTGAACCATACTTGACTGGACATATTTATAAATAAATAGGCTTTAATTATAATCAGTCAAGTATAAATATAATTAGAATTCAAAAGAAATTGACTTGATTGATCATATATAATGAAAATAATTATAAACTACATATTTCAACATGATTAGACTAAGTATAATCAATCAGCAAAATTAAATTTCTTTTGAAATACACACAACTCAACAAAAATGGACTTAATCATACTTAATTGATCATATTTGAATAAAATTACTTGAAACTGACAGATTTCTACAGAATTAGACTTTAAATATAATCAAGTACGATTATAATTATTTGGAAAATAGTCATAATTCAACCAAAAGTGAACTTAATCATCCGTAATTGATCATATTTGAATACAATTATTACAAAAACTGCCTATTTCAACAGAATAAGACTTTAAATCTATAGTATAATTCTTGGAAAATATACAGAAATCAACAAAAATGGATTACATTATTGATCACATATTAATGAAAATGACTATAATATGAACGCTATCTAAATTGATCATGTTTCGATAAAACTGTTGTAAGATTTCAACAAAATTAGAGTGTAAATATAATCAAGTACAATTAAACCTCAAAATATACTGATTTATTGATTCAAATGATTTCAAATCTGAAGAATTTACTATTATCGTTGATTGATCTTATTTCATTAAAACGAAATAAAATATTGTTTTGATGAAAATTTGATCAAATTGGGTCATAATTTCAATTATTATCATTTCAATGTAATTATTATTATTATAAATCGGTATCACATCTACAGAAATTGGATTTAATTTTATCTAATTTGTCTCTTGTTGTTCTTACATGTGTTTGGATCTTCACTGAGCAGCACAAAACCTTGGTTTTACATCAAGATGAAAGCAACACATTTTACTTCAATAATCTGGCATGAAAAAGGATTTTCAATAAAAAAATACATGAAGAAGAACTTGATTTCATCAATCAGGAACTGACTGAATTGTAAAAAAAGAGTGTTGCATACCAGCATGAAGTCAGGTGACTGAACGCGAGGGGCTGAAAAGCAAGAAGGATTTGTGACATCATCCGAAAACAAAATCTGTTTCAGAGGATAAGCAAGTTATTACATTCTGATGAAAAACATTACAAAGATAAACATTGTCTTCTCTGGAAAAACACGCACTGACGGGTCGCGCACAATGACACCGAGAACGTACGTTACAAAAGTAAACGGGGTCAATTTTGATTTGTTGGCGTTAACATATAATTTTCTGTCGCCAACATACTTCTTTTATTCCATTATTGAGTTTCGAATGCGTTAAGGAGACAGAATGTTTACCCAGCAGGCAGTGAAGCCCATAAAAATCACTCTATATTCCTTAGAGCTCATTGTTTTGAAGGTAGACACGCTGTTGTGTTACACTCTGATATTTACGCTCCAGAGGTTTATATTTATCTCAATATTTCATGTTTCTCCCCGCATGGAAGCCACCATTTTAAACCAGCGCCTCATATATGACTCCACAGACGCATGTAAGCAAGAAATGTCTCCTGTCTAAAATGTCTTCCGTTTGTGGTGTAAACAGCTCGGCTGTCAGGTAAACATTTCAGACGCCGTATGAAGACAGCTGAAAAACATTTCCCACCATCAGAAGAACCAAATCTCTCGTCTTGTCTCGTCTCAGGACAGTTTTCTTTGATGTTACTGGCCTCGCTTAAAGTACAATGACAAAGTGCTATGACAGAGTCAGATGGTAATACTATGGTACTTGGGTGTGTAGGCTATCATAGTTTACATAGTATTTACATATCATGCATAGGTAATTCAAAGACTACCATTGTTTTTCCATTGTAAAGACATGATACTTGTAGTAAAAGTGACTTTTTTTGTCAATGAGCATTTGTGTGTTTTTGTGTACACTTCCTGAAGCATTTCCATTAGTGCACCGTGAGATTTTACAGCCAATAGACTGCCCTCCGTCTCTCTGCTGTTGCCGTGGAAACCAGGCGAGAACAGGAGGGGGGACATGGGAAATGAATTTATATCTCTCAGCTCTAGGATCACTAACTGATCCGCTGCTCAGATCGGAATTAAACCCTCGCTGCACATAAAGGGTGCCGTGGATAAGAGAGAGAGATGAGAAAGAAATGAGACAAAACAAGCAAGCAAGTATTGTATAAACACAGAAAAAGCGCTTGTTTTCATTCATATTACACTGTGATCAAATCTGCCCATAGGTGAGACAAATCCCAACGGAGATGTCTTTAATATCTCAATTGTTTCTCCTAGACGGCAATGACATTAAACGGAGAGCAAACGGAGACTGGAGTCTCCTGATTGTTCTCCTAGTGATCTTGAATGTCTCCTTCAGCTTTGCCAAGATACTACTGTCTGCAATTGAAAGTCAAAGATTTTAATATGAGCATTCTCATCGAATCGAATTATTGGTAAATTATTCAAAAAATTTGCCCCCAGACTGTTTGTGTTTCAGACATGAAGGATACTTCAAATCGTGCGCCTTTGTTGTGTGCTATAACTTTCCTAAGCAATCAAACTTGCAATTTTTGTCTGGCAGACAACACAACAACAACAAAAAAATTATAGACTATCATAGAGATGTGGGAGTAAACTCTTTGGACTTGGTAACGCTGTAGAACACCTTAGCAACCGTATACAGCATCAACACAATAACATGATAATGGAATAGTAAAACCCTAGCAGCCACTTTGAGCACCTTAGCAACTGTATAGCAACATCCACTCACAATACTTTATCAATGGAATAGTAACACCCTGGAAACTTGCCAGAACACCTTAGCAACCATATACGGTATCAGTGCAATAATATGATAATGGAATAGTAACAGCCTAGCAACCGCTTTGAGTATCTTAGCAACTCTATAACAACATCCACTCAGAATACTTTATCAATATAATAGTAACACCCTGGCAACCAGCCAGAACACCTTAGCAACTATATACGTAGTAGAACACTAAACATGACTCGGTACACTTTATGAATGGAACAGTAACACCCTGGCAACCAGCCAGAACCCACCCTAGCAACCATACAGAACAGCCGCACATTTAAAATGACTCAGAATATTTTAGCAGCAGGACAGCAGCACCCTAGCGACCACTCAGAACACCTTAGCAACTGTATAGCAGTGCACTAACAACCACTCAGAACACTTTAGCAACGGAAGATTAACACCCTAGTAACCACTCAGAATTTAGAACTAAATTTTGTTCACCCAAAACAGAAAACTTGAAAATTCAGTAAACATTTACTTACCCTCAAATTGTTCCAAACCTGTATGAGTTGCTTTCTTCTCTTAAACACCAAAGAAGATATTTTGAAGAATATGGGTACCAAACAGTTGCCGGCAGCCACTGACTTCCATTAATTTTATTCCATACTATGTAAATCAATGGCTACCGTCAACTGTTTGGTCTTCAACATTCTTCAAAATATCTTTTTGGTGTTCAACAGAAGAAAACAACTCATACAGGTATGGAACACCTTTAGGGTGAGTAAGTGATGACAGAATTTAATTTTTTTTGGGGGTGTACTACCCCTTTAAATAAATGTAACTGAACTCCAAGTATGTTCTAAGTGAGGATCTTCTGAAGCTGCAGAGAACATCAGGGTGTATCAGAAACCATTGATCACTCATGTGGACCGGAGTAACCAGTAAAACCGCTCGGCTTCATGATCCGAGGATGCACTTTACCAGATCCATCCACTCTAATTTTATTGATACTCATGCACTGGACAAACAGGATGTAGAAAATAAATAGAAACCCGGGGATGACTGCAGCAGATCAATGTAGAACAAGATCATTATCGCCGTATTCCACAACCTTGAGAGCCACAAGATCGTGGCGCACTAAAGCAATCCTCGTAAATTGTTAATGCTTCCTACCTCTATAATACACAAATAGCTGAATGACATCAGAGATGAAGGAAAGGAAATAAGATGAGAATGATTGTGTGTATGTGTGTATCCTGTTGACATAAGTCTCGCGACTCTTTCCTGTGAGGTCGTGCCTCAAACAGGCCAATTAAACATGGTGCCCACACTCTGAGCTTTGCTATTCAGATGGATTCGGTATTAATCACCAAGCTAACAAATCTACTCCTACCCTTTCTGCTACGACGCCCCCTCTTAAAGACACACCGCACCAACAACAACAACAACAGCAGCAGCCCCACATGTCTGCTCATTTAATCCCACCAATCATAACGCTAATGACAACAGTTGTTGACAGTGCTTCCGGCACCTCAACTTCACCTTTATGCATTATAATTAATAAAAGCCCCAACATTACTGAGAGAGCAAGAAAACCTGTTAAATCCTCTCAGATATGATATAAACATGTGAACACTGTTAACAAATATGAAGTCATTATTTGTTAATTCTTTAAAGTATAGTGTTAATATCATCAAATTAACAGAGGGTTTTTGATTTTTCAATGATAATGAAGACAAGATGAAAAATAAATAAACAGTTTTAATTAAAAATACCATTGATGAAAATATGATTAGACAAGAAAATACACCTTAAGATATATATATATATATATATATATGTATATATATATATATGTGTGTGTGTATATACTGTGTGTGTGTGTGTATATATATATATATATATATATATATATACAGTATACTCACACACACACATACATACATATACATACTAATATATATATATATATATATATATACATATATTAAATGAATAAAATTTTATTTAATAAAATAAATTATTCAGAATGAATTTAAATGCAAATACAAAATATAAAATTTTATTTAACTTTAGGAAAATTAAACTATTTAATCAGGCTAAAATTGAATGAAAAAGACATGATGAAATATTGACTGAATTTAAAAAGGTGAAATTAAAAAATCTGTAAAAATGAACACTACAAAACACTATGAGTACTAAATCTACATCCTACACCTGTAAAACTCTTAAAGCGAACAACCTAAATCCTGAAGATGAAATCTAATGCTAAACCCATGGCTACTTAATTGTAAACCTTTAATCCTCATTTCTAAACTCCAGTATAACCTAAAACTGAAACTTCAAAGCCTTCAATATAAATCCTTATATGACTAAAACTAATTCTAAAACTTAACTCCAAAGCCTATAACCAAAGACTCAACCTAACCATAAACCTTTAATCTTTAACTCTAAAACCTAAAATATAATTCTAAAACTGCAGTATTATTGGCTCTTGTATGAGATATTGCTTGCAGTGTTCTTCATTTGTCACTTTGGATAAAAGCATCTACTAAATGACTAAATTTAAATCCTACAACTTAAACAATAAATCTAATACTAAACCCTTAATATTTAACTCTGAACCCTAAACTCTTAACAAAAACAGCCTAAACCCTTAAAACTAAATTAATATTCTAATTCTATGACTAAACTAAGTCATAAAATAAACCCGTAATTCTTTAAGGCCAAAGCCTTAATACTCAATCTAATGTCTTAACTTTAAACCTCAATCCTAAACTCCGAAATGCTAAAACTGTGGTATCGTTGGCTCTCATATGAGAGATGGCTTGCGATAAAAAGCATCTAATCAATAAATGTACAACCTAAACTATAAATCCTACAACCTACACCCTGAATACTAAATCTAAATCCCAAACCCGCAATATTTAACTTTAATCTCTAAACTCCAACAGCAACAACCTAAACCCCAAAAATTCAATTAACATCTAACACTAAACTAAGTCATAAACAAAACAATTTTAACACCAAATTCTAAACCCCAAAGCCTAAAAAACTTTCAGACTGAATCCAAACCCTGAATTCTTTAGCTCTAAGTCCTAAACACATTTAAATCTCAAAACTTGAATATAAAATTATTTATATATATAACTAATTTAAAGTCTTATCTCTAAACCGCAATCCTAAACCTTCCACCGCAAAATCTACAATGTAAACAGTAAAGACTAAATATAACACTAAATCCTAAAATCAATCCTAAAATTGTGGTATTGTTGGCTCCTCTGAGAAAGATTGCTTGCGATGTTGGTCACTTATAAGTCACTTTTGATAAAAGAACCTACAAAATGACTAAATCTAAACCCTAAACCCTTAATACCTTACTTTAAACCAGAAACTCCATCAGTAACAACCTAAACCCTTAAAACTACATTTAAATCCTAAAACTTGAACATAAACCCTTAAAACAAAAACTAATTTAATGTCTAAACTCAAAAGCCTAAACACTAAACTTGAAAAATTGAAATAAAAAAACCCTCGTCTAAACTCCAAAATAAAACAAAAAACAAAACAAAACAGACTAAACCCTCAAGACTAAATCCAAATCTTGAACTTTTTAACTAAGTCTTAAACACATTTACACCCTAAACCTTGAACATGTAATTTTAAGGTATTTTAGCTCATTTATCCCCGGTTTCACAGACGAGGCTTAAGCCTAGTCCTAGACTAAAATGTAAGTCTGAGCTGTTTCAACTGAAATAAACTTGCACTGACTGATCTTAAAATATATCAGGTGCCTTTGTTTTGTCTCAAGATGCACACCAGTAATGTTTTTTTCTAAGCACGTGTATAAAAATGACTTAAATGTCCTAATTGAACTATGGACTAATCCTGGCTTAGTCTAAGCCCTGTCTATGAAACCGGGCCTTAATGTTTAAATTCCAAAGTCTTTACTCTAAACTCCGAAGCCAAAAAACAACCCTTAAAACAAAAACTAATTTACTGTCTAAATTCCAAAGCCTAACCCCTAAACTCCAAAATCGAAAAATGAAAGAAAAAAACAAAACATTCAGACTAAATCCAAATCCTGAACTCTTTAACCAAGTCTTGAACACATTTAAATCCTAAAACTTCAACATAAACCCTTAAAACAAAAACTGATTCAGTGTCTAAACTCCTTACTTCAACCTTAAACATTTAACCTAAAGTCTACAATCCAAGACTAAACCTAAGCCTTTTTGACCATTACTGTTTCTAAGTCACGTTTGATAAAACCATTTACCAAATGACTAAATGTAAATCCTAAACTATAAAGTCTACAACCTTGAAGACTAAATCTAATCCTAAACCTTTAACTCTTTAACCCTAAGGTACCACATCTAAAGCCTATGACATAAACACCTTAAATCCACAGTGTCATTCTTATAGTCCAATAGATCAGAGACGCTACAGACAGGCAAGAAGCTGATGACACTGAGACCTCTGTCAGACGTGGACGTGATCCCTCAGAATGAAACATAGGCTCATTATGGGCCGTCGGCAGGGTCTGAAGAAAGACATTCACAGGCCATCATCTGAATGTTTCACTGGCGTCTCAGTTCCATTGCATCATTTGATCTGTCATGACACTCAGCGATCCCTCTGGACCATGTGCGACGGCACATCATGGTGATACACACCCGCTGGAGCTCCCTGAGTGGAGGGCCGGCCTGCTGCGGGAACTGTCTAGATTAATATTTGATGGCCTGGTGTGTCCCCTGGCAGCTTTCTGACTTTAATTAAGAGCCAGGATGGTCACTAATCTCTGTTTACGCAACGCCGAGTCAACCTGAAGAGTGCTGTCAACATCCCAGCAGACCTTCAGAGCCAAACACACACGCCCAGATGAGACCAGAACAGCAGAGCTGCGGCGACCGACGGGGAGAGAGATGAGCAAAGACAGATGCAGATCGAAGGAAATTGAAGTTTTGCACTTTTCGAAGGTTTTTATGAACTGTTGCTCCTTTCCAATGGCAGCTTTTCGGATGTGGAAGAAAACAGAGGAAATTAAATTTCTGGGAGACATTATGAGAGATGCGTGTGATCTGTGACCGGTGACTTATCATATCGAACAATCACTGATTCTGCTTTAATAATAAATTAATATTAATTAGTGTTGGAGCTGCATTCTTTAAAAGGCAACATAAAATGATTACCATCTAATGATTAGACTACGATATTATTAGCAAAAGTAATTTCAGATGTGGAGCAAGTTATTACATTTTGATTATGAAAAGCATTATTTTTCTTTCGAATAACTTACTGATCATGCGCATAAGACCAGGCACATTTATTAAGACAGTAAATGTGGGTGATTTTTATATTAAGCTGCTTTTAATAAAAATCTTTGTTTATTCTACTCATATTATACACTGTTCCAGTTTGCTGCTGGAGAAAATTAAAAAAAAATTATATATATAAAAAACGCAAGGCACTCAATATTAACTTCTTGAAGATTAAACATAAAAAACAAATACTGATATTCAGAACAACAGCTCTGTGTGACTTTGAATAAAATGAAAGTAATGGAACTACAAACTATATTTTAAACTAAATTCACAAACCCCCAGATTAAAATGCCTGGTCAAAAATTGACTCTTAATTGCTATTTAAGACTAACATGCACTGTACGATTTTTCTATCCTAGATTAATTTGGGGAATATTAAGATCATAAGATTTATTTAAGAGTGAGACATGCTCATCATTTTCCATCTTTGCAATGAATTTCGGATGTAGATGTTCTGACTGAAATTTTGGGTCACAGTCCTGCAGTGTGACTGTTGCTATGACAACCATCTAATGAAAACCAATAGGAGCACAGAAATGAAAAACAGTAAAACATATTTACATTAGATCCATATGATATGCTATGGAAGCTTGTTTCCGCCACAGGGAACAAAAAAGATTTTTTAAAAAAAATCTCAAAATATCTCAGAATTACGAGATATAAAGTTGCAATTACCTTTTTATATTTATTGGCGGAAAATAAAAGTCAGAATTTTGAGATGGAAACTCTGAGAAAAAAGTCATAATATTAATTTACAAATATAGGCATACTATTGTTAAATGTTTGCTCGTAATAGATTATATTATGTTAACTGATACAACTGTTAAAATATATGTGTAGAAAATAATAAATCAAATTTTCGGCATGACGCCTGCTGTATTACACTACATTAAAGCACTTACCCTTATTCTAAAGTGTTACCATCATAAATATCCTCAAAAGTCTTTATTCTTTTACAATATGATCTTACTTTCAAAATTACCTCAAGTTCGTTTACTCGCTCACCCAACCACGACAGACTCCAGATGCTATGCTTCTTCTTTCCTTTTCTGTGTAGAACACCGAGTGATAAAAGATGCTACGCAGTCTAGCTTGGCTTTTCCCCAAAATCTCACCGCATAATGTGAAAAAGTGCACCAGGCTTAAGGGTTTCCTCTGTCATCCCCGTCGGGCTTCAGATATCCCGTAATGTGCTACAGCTGTTTGGCGAAGCAGCCTGTAATGATACGAGGTGGCCGCTCGTTTCTGGTGTTAATGACGCGCATTCTGCTGTTTACATGGTTCTGGCCCATTACCTCAAGAGATTCCTCAGATCGGCTTTATTATTGTGCAGAAAAGCAACAATGACCTTTGGTTTTTTCTTCCGGAGAAGCCACCATCAAAGGTTCATGTGACCGAATAAACAGGGAAACCTCAGTGTAATTATTACAATCACCTTCAGTCAGACTCATAATGAAGTGTGACTAATTAGCTCCCAGACAGAGTTTGAACCGGTGTCTGTATTTGACACACTGACTCTGTCGAACATCACGACTGCTGCGCTACAGCTTCGTCCGCATTTCCACTGCGTTATATAATCACAGAGGGTATAAAGTTAAAAGGGAGGTTTTCTACACTTTTGTTGAAGTACACAGATTACACTAGGTTTCCTCAACCAAACTTTAGTTTTACGTGACCATTTTCCATCTTCTCTATGACTCTCACAGTTAAACCGTGTGCTACTGTACCTTTAAGACATGCAAATGATGACTGTAACCTCCATATATGTACTGTTGTTTATCAGAACAGACCAAATCCATGAAAATTTCGTGTTACTTGCTGTTTGTGAAATTTACTAGCAATTTCTGAGGGAAAATAGTTTCAAAGCAAATCATACAATTCTTTTTCAGTGTTAAAGACCTCATGGTTGCGATGTCCAATGAGTGTTCAGTGAGGGCGGAGCTTCACAGAAACAATGCTGCAAAAATAGAAACAAATTGATGGGAAAAAGTAGTGTTGCACATCGTTTGTCGCTGGTTAGGACAAGTTGTTAGTCCACCTATATTGTAATACATTTTTTTTTGAAGTTGTAAACAAAAAGACTATTGGAGTAAATTTTAATACAATACAATACAATGAAACACAACTTCAGTACTCTTTCTACTTCAAAATCTAAAATTTGATTCAATGTGTTTACTTGCTGTTTCTTCGTAATTAATTGTGAAATGTACTACACTGTAAAAAAAAAAGTTGAGCCAACTTAAAAGTTTAAGGCAACCAGCTTCAGCAGATTTTTGAGTTTTCTCAACTTATTTTTTAGGAAATTTCTCAACTTGTTGCAACCTAGTCTCATGGCATTTATGTACATGGGTGCACTTTTTAGCAAGACACGAAATACGTACCAATAACTACATATTACTGCAGTTTCAGATTCCAAAAGACATACACTAGAGGCAGTAAAACTCCAACACCTTTTACTCCTTTTCACACAAATTTACAGAGTTTTGATTAATAAAGCGTGTTTTTCGCACAATTACTTTAAGAATATCATGTTACGACTTCAAAACAATATTAATATGCTGGGAGATTTGAAAACTGGTGCTTTGGAATGTTAGCATCGCACATATCCAGCCTCGTATCTATGGGTTTTCATAGACGGTAGGTTTGTTCGGTAGCTCACAGAGTACGGAGTTGTACTTAAGAGGCGAGGAGCTCTGATTTGAATCCTGTGTAACTATGGTTTGACAAAACACTTCAAATCTACATAAGAGGAAGTTGAAATGGCACGGCTGCATCAACAAATACATTTTTATACCAGTTTTGCATTTGTTAACACTATCGGGTAGGTTTAGGGTTGGGTTTGGTGTAGGGCATATTTCCAACACGATAGAGCATTAACGTTTAGGGACAGACCCCAGATATTTGAATTCTGAACCACTACAATACGTACCTATAGCAACATAATAAAAACACAGCAATACGTACCTATATCAACATAATAAAAACACAGCAATTTGTATTTAACCTGTGTTTTTTAGTGCCACTCAGTGGACATTTCTCTTTGAAACTGCGGTGAAACGTGCAGTAAGGTACGTAAAACGGTGTCACACAGAAAGTGCACAGAGGTACGTTTTTTTTGAGACCAGGTTGACTTTTTGTTGTATAAACTTAAAACAAGAAGTTGAGAAAACTCAAAAATCTGCTGAAACTGGTTGCCTTAAACTTTTAAGTTTGCCCAACTATTTTTTTTATTTTATTTTTTTTTTTTACAGTGTAGCAACTTCTGCGTGAAAATTGTTTCAGTCCTACACCATTTTATTTATTTATTTATTTATTCAGTGTGTTAATGACCTCATGGTTGCAACGTCCAATGAGTTTTCAGTGAGGGCGGAGCTTCTAACAAACAATGCTACAAAAATAGAAACAAACTGACAGGAAAAAGTAACGCTGTTTAGGACACATCTGTAAAAGAAAAAAAAAAGATTTTTGAAGTCGTAAATAAAACAGAATATTTTACAAAAAAAATACTATTTCACTACTTCGAAAATTTCACGTTTAATTCAATGTGTTATTTGCCACTTATTGTAATAATTTATGAAATTTCTAGCAATTTCAGAGCGAAAACTGTTTCTACACCCATTTTTTTTTTCAGTGTGGAATGAACAATTTTATTTTAAATAAGCAAGAACAACTTTATTATCTATTTAGTCCGAAAGTGTATTATGCTATTAACAAATAACAAAAACTTGTTTCCAATAGCAAAATCTACAGTATTCATGGTGTATTCTTTACTAAAATAAAATGGTCAAAAATGGCCTAAAGACAACAGAACAGTTATGTAAGAACATCTAATGTTTAAATGCTTCGAAATCAAGCATGTGTGATTATTTGACGCTCATGTAGTTTGGATATTTAAGCTGATTTTGCTGTGGGGATGTGTAATGTGTGAGGTCATACTGAGGTTGTTATGGATTATGTCACAGGCAGTTTATGGGGCTTTTTGCCCTTTTAGGTTACTATTAATATTCAAAAGGGCATTTTTTTAAAAATATTAATTTATGAAATGACTGTCGTGAACAGATGTCGGGGATTTTAACCTGCGACGAGTTACTCTATTTAATTAACATTGAGTTGGAAAATTGCTCTTGAACCGTGAGCTCAGTGGTGATTAATGGAGGGTGATTTTTTCCAGATGGAGGGTTTAGTTGAGACATAGATCAGTCTGAGAGGTGGTTTCTAACGTAACCCTGAATCAGTCGTACTCAGCAGATACTCACGCTGTAATGTTAGCACGGTAGAGCGCGGTTTGACGTGAGTTAATAGAGCGTTGCAGGAGGCTGCTTAAGCTCATTGCTCCTGGATGCCATCCAGTGCTCCTCCACACCAAATCAATGCACACACACACCTGAGCCAGATACAAAACAAAAACTGTTTAGAAGTTAATAATACTGACATCAGATGGAAATATAAATGTCTTTAAGATACATATAAAATGCACTTATATTTTTCATCGACATTTCCCTTATACTTGATATATTGATTGAAAGGTTTGATTGTCATTGCAATGCATTCTGCAACTTCTTATGATGATAACATTCTCTAGCAAGCTAGATACTTATGTATATTACATAATTTAATGTATTTTACATGATATTTACTCAAAATCACTGGGAAAAAAAAGCATTATTTTAATGTCATTGGGATACTATTATATTTTTTATTAATATTTTGAATATCAATATTAATATTTTTTACATTTTTTTTTGTCTATATATATATATATATATATATATAATTTTTATTTCAGTTTTAAGTATTTTAATTAACTTAAAACAAAAATCAAAACAATGTTTTATTTTTATTTAATTTTTTATTTTATTTTATTTTATTTTCAAGTAACATTTTTAAAATGTTTTTAGTTAACTAAATAATAACCATGCGATTTAAAAAATATAAAAAAGCAAAAGTGTAACTGAATTTGGCAACCATATCTGTTGTATAGAAAAAGCAGCTTATCCTTCTTATGGTAAAAAAAAAAAAAAATTATGCAGTAAAGTAAAACAGAAAAGAAAAGAAAAGATATATATTATCATTATATATTATCATATATAATGTATATGTAATAATAAGTCATACATATAATAAGTATATATACATAAACTTTAATTTGGGCATTTATATTTATATGTAAGATCTACAACTAAAATAAATCAAATTAAAAGAAATTATATAAAAATATATAAAAGAAATTATAAATAAATTAATATATATATATATATATATATATACACACACACACACACACACACACACACACATACATATATATATATATATATTTTTTTTTTTTCCTTTTGGAAACCAGCTTCTACAGTTTTGAAACTTACTTCCATAATTGAGGATGGGTTGATGGAAGAATTTTCAATTTAAAGCAAAAGACCTGCTAAAGTTGTGACTTGACAGGACTGATCAAACAAATGAAAACATCTTCACCTACCATAATTGTGCAACTTAATATTCAACGCCTGCATCTAAAATCCACCTGACTCCAAAATCTGAGCAGACCCTTGCACCTCTAGAGGCCAATAATCTCAAAACGTATGAAAATGAATCGGCACGACTAGCATTACTGCCCCCAAAGCTCACACAACTCAATCAAAATGAGGCATTTCATAAAACAGGATAACAGCCTTTATGTCAAGAGCGAGTCTGCCATGTCTAAAAATCCCATCTATACAAGCGGCTCACTAGGATCTGGAACAGCGTCTGTCTTTGCTCAGGCTGTTAATGAGCTGAATTCAATCACCTCTTTCTGATTGCGGGGGGCTGGAGGTGAGACAGGAAGACGTGCGACAGCATTTCTTATTCCTACCAGAAACTCCACAACCATTTCATTACCAAAAGCACTTCAAAAGCAATCAGCTCTGACGGCAGAGATTTCAAAGGTGCGTTCACCCAAGGATACGCTCGCTTCTGTAGAGCTTCATGCAAAACGCCATCAAAACACCAGGCGAAAAACAAAAATATGTGGAAAACAAAAGAAGAGCTGAACATGACGGCTCACTGAATGGGTCAGGATAGAAACAGCATTAAAATAAACACGATTTTACTTGTGTCATACTTTGAGTTTGTGAGTGAAACATGTTGGATGGAGTTTGATTTTAGCTGATGAGAATTGACTGGATGGTGAAAATTTACAAGGAATGAGGCCGAATCAGTCAATTCAGATGGCAAAGCAATTTATTATGTTTTAATAAAAGATAACGACATGTATAAAAAAAGTAAATAGGGTCAATTTTGATTTTATGTTGACTTTAACTATTCCCATTGCTTTGATAATCAGTCCCTCATTTATTTGTTTACTCATTTGTTTCTTTTAGTCATTAAATGACTGATTATGTTAAATTTGTCTGTCTCTTTCTCTCTCTCATTAGACCGAAATCCCATATTAATTCAGACAGAGAAAATGGAGCGGGGAAATTTTTTTAATCACCAAGGTAATTAAAATAATGCAGTTCAAAAAGTGAGAGAGAGAGAAAGAAAGAGAAGAAGAGATGACAAGATTGTGCTCATAGATTGTCATGTTTACATGATTTTCATGAGTGCATTAGTATGAATATTGTGCATTAGTAGTGAAATATAATTGTGAGGTAATTACGACGAATCAACCTACTTTCATTTCAGAAAAGAAGTCAATTATTCGTTCTCACCCCAATTTAGCTGCAAATTAAATGTCAGAGTCTGGCACGGAATTCTGATCAGGAAACGCTCAGATGAGAGCAATTTGTCTTTGATAAAAGGCGGCGAACAGACTTTTCCTTTTTCATTAAACGCGTTAAAAGAGCAGATGTTCGAGAGATGGATTCTATCTGTCAGGGGTTTGACGGTTATCAACCCAAAGCAACACCATCCAGAACAATCAGATCTGCTGTGAGGAGAGCACAGAACATCCAACATGACACAGATGGATCTGGGAATATAAGGTCACGCTCTCTCCGCGTCGCTCTGTCTGTCTCTTTCGCTCTTTCGTACGTGATAATCCATCCTGATCTTCATGTCGGGTTGAAAGCAGAGCTGAGAGTGATGGCCCGAAGCTTGACGTGCGTCAAACATCACAGGCTCATCTCGGTTCCTGTATTCTCCGTTACAGACGTACGATCCGCTTCCAAACCAAAACGCTACTGGCGGAAGGTCACGTGTGAGCCATTGTAGGCCGGGAAGCACCTTACCCATCTTCAACAATGAGATCCTGGAAAAATCCACTTCACGTTCCCTCGGGAAGCTGCTTTTCTTTGCCAAAAGAAAGATTAGTCTTCCTCTATGAAGCTGCCAGAGGCTGCGAGGCATGCTTTCTGTGGAGTGCTGATGTCCACCTGGAGCTTCTTCAGTTCATCAAGAGCAAGGCCTTCTGTGTGAACACATCCTCTGGGTAAATGAAAACCTCATCCATCTTTGCCGAATGTGCGTAAAATGGACAATGAGAACATATGAGAGCAGGACTATGAATTTTCATGGCTACGAAATACACAAAATTGCCACTTTTTAGGTAGAAACCAGAGAAATGGGATTAGGAAATGGCACTAGATCAATTCAAACTCCTTTTGGCCATATGTGCACCAAGGCTCAGTGTGTTGGAGCTGAAAATTGACCAATAACTGAGAGAGATGTAGTATATGTATAGGATGCGGTTCCAACAGAACCAAAGAAACAGGCAAAGACAGTAAGGGGGAATTATGCAAATCACCAAATTACTGCAGAATTCATTTTGCATGCAACAATTCCCAAACTAGTGGAAAATATCGCTCCACCACTGTAATCCAAGTACCTGATATGGCATTTTAAAATTCTGAACGTGAGCTCGATTGAATATGTGTTAAAACGCTCTTTACCATCATTACTGATGCCATGACAAGAATGATTAAATAATTAAAATAACTTTAATTACAATAATAGTTTAATTACAATTGTTAAATTAATTAAATTTAAATCATTTAAAATAAAATAAGTATTCAAATAAAAATACTTTAAAATGTTTTTTTAAATAAATAAAAAAATTAAAGTAGTATATAATTAAAAATTAAACAAAATAAGTAGAAAATTAAAAATAAAACTGAATTTACTTTATAAAAAAATTAAATAAAAATACATGAATTATGTTACTGATTGTAATACAGTATATTAAAAAGTAAACTAAAATCAAACACAATAAGTAGGCAAATTACAAGCATAAAACCCTCAAAATGTTAATTTATAAAAATAATTTTTTAAAAATCAATATCAAAGTAAATGATTAAATAAAAAATAATCCAATTATGAACATAAAAAACAAACAAAAAATTAAAAAGGTAAAAATATATATATAAAAAAAATAAACAAAATAAGCATCCAAAAAAACAACTGAAAAAAATTTGAAAAGAAAAAATTGAAAAATTATAAAAATTAAATCTTAAAGTATTGAAATTATAACATTGAAAATTATATTTAAAAAATAATAATTAGAGCATTTAAAACCTGGTTACTGCTTTGTGGGTGATTGGTGAATGTTGAAATAATACTGTGAATTTGCCACTCACACTCATGTTAGGTTGCTCCATGCAGAACCTGATGTGGTAAATAAAAACAAAAATAGCCGAATGAATCCATGAACAGATGCTTTAGAGCATAATGAGTCTTTGAAGCGCCATTAGCACCAACTAGCTGAACCTCCCCCAAAGTCATCAAACCCCCAGCACCAAAAACTCTGCTGAGCTCACAATAAAAGAACGAAACGAGATGCCAGGGTATCAGCATATGCCACAATCTATCTTACCTCCAGCCTGATCAATCACTAATACAGTCCCAAAGAACTCTGGGAACCCGGACGTATCAAGATTTCACTCAGGTAATATTTCATAAATGAATGAACTTCCCAGCAGCAGACGTGATTAGACAGAGTATCTAAGAGCTCCTGTTTCTGGCCACAGTAATCTGTCATTATTTGATCAAAAGAAGACGTGTGGTCAGAATATTCTCATCTAAAATATGATATGCTATGAAAACGTCAGCGATGCATATCTTATAGCTACTGATCAAGGGATAAACAAGGCTCATTAATATTCAAAGGCCAGCTAAAATATCCCCAAAGTGCTTCTGCCACATATTAACGTTTCTTTAATTCCCTCAGGACGTTTTTTAGCTTCATATCTGGAGGGAAGAGAAGTGGAAACTGCTATTCCGCCCATGACGCCTAATCACATTTCTCTCTTATTAGTTTCCAAGCGCACCGAGAGAAATTAAGGCTGAAGTGGCCGAATCTAATAAATATTGATGTTCATTACAGTCTCTCAGAGCCTTCTCTACCTGTCTCTCTCTCTCTCCCGTTTGCTTCTCTAGATGTGTCAGCTGTACCCACAATGCCCCTCCCTTCCCGCTCTTTAAATGATCCGCCTGTCCTGTGGAAACAGAAGAGACAGAGAAACTGGCTGCTATCCGAACATACCAGCATTTCTCTGGACTAAATATAGACGTCGCACGCTTTGATGTCTGAAATATTAACGGATATCTCGCGCAAAAAAAAAATCAAAGCTGCTTCATTTGACGCCAAGCCAGTGCGCACCTGCCCAAAAGCGCAAAAAACCTCCAAAAAGAGTGTAAAAACACCTCTTACCGGATGTCTAACGACAGTCGTCCTAATGTGTGTCCGTATCCACAGGGGCGGAATTATATCCAGAATGCTCCGGACTCACAAAACGCTTGCAGACGCATCCGTGATCCACCTGCTTCCAACACGCATGAACACACAAGCACGCTCTGACACACACTCGAGCAGAGGGCGTACCTACAGTCAGCCAACGGAGAGGTAGAGTGAGAGACGGAGAGAGAGAGGACAGCACAAGGTGGAGGGAGGAAGTGGAGTGTGGGAAACCAAGAGAAAGAGAGAGAGAGAGACAAAGATGCACCAATCACATTTGTTCTCTTCATTGCCATCACGGTAGCTGTTTTCTGATGGAACAAACTGTCCCATGGGAAGGAAAATTACAAATGAGATCTCTGGAATCTCTCAATGGTTTCTCTTAGACGGGAAAGAGGCTGAATGGGGGAATCCTTGTTTTCTTCATCAGTATTTTTCGTGTTGTTGTCATCCAGAAAACATTTTGTTAGATTTATGCTTATGTATGAAGGCTGCCTTTATCTGTTTCAAATCTGCAGAGCATCTAGAGGTGCAGCATGATTTCACGCAGGAAAAACTCATTTAGTCAGGCTGGTTTCCTTTAGAGCATCAAATCAGTGGGATTCTAAAGCACAGTCAGTTACAGAATGCACATCCTATTATTCATTCAAGTATAATTTTTGGAAATGGCTTCTTTGTAACCAAGAATGTTGACACTGATAGCACAGGTATATTTGTAGCAATAGCCAAAAATACATTGTATGGGTCAAAATTATAGATTTTTCTTTTATGCCAAAAATCATTAGGATATTAAGTAAAGATATTTTGTAAATTTCCTACCGTAAATATATCAAAACTTCATTTTTGATCAGTAATATGCATTGCTAAGGGCTTCATTTGGACAACTTTAAAGGCGATTTTCTCAATATTTAGATTTTTTTGCACCCTCAGATTCCAGATTTTCAAATAGTAGTATCTTGTCCTATCCTAACAAACCATAAATCAATGAAAAGCTTATTTATTCAGCTTTCAGATGATGTAGAAATCTCAATTTCGAAAAATTGACACTTAAGACTGGTTTTGTGGTCCATGGTCATATATAACAAAACATGATATTTGTTGTAATTTTATTATTTCAGTGTGTTACTTAATCATATTTTACTGAGCTGTATATGGGCTTTACCTGTATTTTCAGGTTATCATTATTATTATTTTGTCTTTTCTGGCTAATAACAGCATATGAAAATGTGATTTTTGGCTAACTAGAGTCTGTTTACATTTATTTAAATGTTGATTAATGTACTATCCTTTTTTTAAATGAATACATAAAAGAAAAAAAACATTATATGCTAATGGAGTAAGAAAAAAGTTCATTCAAGATATATTTTCTGAAAAGAGGTCTTTTTATTTTAAGTAATGCAAAAGCACCATAGAAATATCCATAAAACAGTATAACATAAAACATAATAGTCAATTCGTACACTAAACATGATTTTTTAGCAGAAAAATTAGTTTTCAAAGAAAATAGCTATGTTTTGTCTTGCATCAAATATCACTATTTCTGTATGAACATTTGTTTAAAAATGTAAATGAATTTTAATTCATTAAATTATTTACATACAATAATTTAATATTAAAATCTAATGTAATTAAATTATATGAATTATTACTAATTTTGAGTATCTTATGCTCACCAAACCTGTATTATTTGATTAAATATACAATAAAAATGTGAAATATCTGATAATAACTTATCTATTATAATAATTTAAAATAAATGTTTTGTACTGTAATATATTTTCAAATGTAATTCATTCATGCAAAGCTGCATTCTCAGCATCATTGCTCCGGTCTTCGGTGTCTCTGATAATATGCTGATTTTTCTTATTATTATCAATGTTCAAAACAGCTGCCTAATATTTTTGTGGAAACCCTTTTTTTTCCAGGATTCTTTGATGTATAGAAAGTTCAAAAGAACAGCATTTATTTGAAATAGAAATCTATAAAACATTATAAATGTTTTTACTGTCACTTTTGATCAGTTTAATGCATCCTTGCTGAATGAAAGCATTAATAAATGTTTGTTTCCAAGAAAATGTATCATGTTTTAAGCATGTTGGAAAATGTCTGGAAAACAAGACAAAAATAATGATTACACAGTGATTTTTCCAGTGTTAGTTTAGTGTTTGTCCCTCAATCATTGTTCTACGCACGTATGACAGTGATGGATATGTTCCTGTGCAGTATGTTATCTGAGGACTCAACAGCACAAGTCTGATAGAGAGAGAATGAGGGGACAATGTCTATGATGCTGTCGAGTAGAAAGACCAGAGAACGGGGGAAAAAAAGAGAGAGACAGAGATGGGATTGTGGAGAAGAAGAGAGAGGAAGAGGATACTGTAGAACAGAAAGCTCAGGATCAAAGCCCGGGATCAGCGTGACTTTAGAAAGTTTCTGCACAGGAGATAAAAGCCTCCAGGAGAATCTTCAGATATCCTCGTTCAGCACAGGCAACAAAGGTTCTTGTTTGTTTGCTTAGATTCTTTGTCTCGGGCTGAAACTGATCATGGATTGAACTGGATTGACCTTTTATGTAAATTGACCCTTTGCTAAGCGCCACTTTAAAAACATTACTGACCAATCCGACCATAGCAACTGTTGCTGTCCACAGTTTTCTCACAAGCTTTTGATCTTTTCTAATGTAAGTCCATGGAGGTCTATGTGTTTGTGT
>JAFVLL020034539.1:0-12200 GCA_021397915.2 Tor tambroides
CACATATCCTTTTAATAAAGTGTTTTTATACAATGTTTTAAACTGCTTAATATTTATACAATGCTTTAACACCTGCTCCAAACCATTCCACAACCGCACCCCACAAACAGAGACACACATACTTTTTAGAGTTGTTCTTATACGAATCTTTTTAAAGTTTAACTCTTCCCTTAAGTTATAACCACCCTGCCTTTCCAGAAATATTTTTTGCAAGTTTCCAGGAAGTAACTTATTTCTTGCTTTGAACATAATTTGTGCAGTTTTAAATTTAACCAAATCAATGAACTTCAATATATTAGACTGTAAAAATAATACATTTGTCTGATCTAGATATCCCACATTATTAATAATTCTGATTGCTTTCTTTTGTAAGTACTGGCTGTGTAGTCCATGTGACAATCTCCCATATTCTTCATATGTCCAGCCTATGGAATAGGGTGGCAAGAAAAACATCCAAGCCCAGCTAAATTTTGCAAAAACACATAAGTCTCCCAAAAGCAAGTGGGAAAAACCTGTTATGGTCTGATGAAACCAAGGTTGAACTTTTTGGTCATAATTCCAAAAGGTATGTTTGGCATAAAAACAACACTGCACATCACCAAAAGAACCATGCGCACAGTGAAGCATGGTGGTGGCAGCATCATGCTTTGGAGCTGTTTTTCTTCAACTGGAACTGGGGCCTTAGTCAAGGTGGAGGGAATCATGAACAGTTCCAAATACCAGTCAATACTGGCACAAAACCTTCAGGCTTCTGCTAAAAAGCTGAAGAGGAACTTCATCTTTCAGCAAGACAACAACCCAAAGCATACATCCAAATCAACAAAAGAATGGCTTCACCAGAAGATAATGTTTTGGAATGGCCCAGCCAGAGCTCAGACCTGAATCCAATTGAAAACCTGTGGGGTGATCTGAAGAGAGCTGTGCACAGGAGATGTCCTTGCAATCTGACAGATGTGAAGCATTTTTGCAAAGAAGAGTGGGCAAATTTTGTAAAGTCAAGATGTGTCATGCTGATAGACTCATACCCAAAAAGCCTGAGTGGTGTAATAAAATCAAAAAGTGCTTCAACAAAGCATTAGTTTAAGGGTGTGGACACTTATGCAACCACATTTTAGTTTATTTTTACTCCACCTTTCCTAAAAGATTTCAGTTTGTTTTTTAATTTACTTGTACAGGTTATAGTTTACATTTAAAGGTGGAAAAAGTTCTGAAATGATTTATCTTGGTCTAATTTTTTTACATCACAGAAACCTGCCATTTTAACAGGGGTGTGTAGACTTTATTATCCACTGTAAAATTTGAGCGTAGCAGATGTAATGGCTGTTACATCAAAGTAAATTTATCCAGGTCTAAAAATATTTTATGCATATAGGTGATTTAGCAATGTATAAAACCATGTAAATCATTTAGCTAAATATTGGCCTGAATTAGTAAGCAAGCTAGCTTTTTTCCCCAAAAATGGCAGCTATGGGGCAAAGTGAGCCAAAAGCTGTGGGGTAAATTGAGCCAGCATTTTATCTTATCCTACCATAGGCACTGAAGTTAAGTTAAATCTCTGAAGTATAAACTGGTAGTTTAATGTGATATATGATAAACTAAATCAGTTGTGTAATTATATATATATATATATAAAATTACACAACTGATTTAGTTTATCATTCATTCATTCATATATATATATATATATATATATATATATATAATTTGTAGTTTATTTGATAGGGAAAGTGTACAAGTGCACCAAATCCATCTCTGCTAAGAACCAGAAGATGCTGTTCATCACATTATAATCAGATATATCTTTCCACCTGTAGTCCATAATGGCCTGTTCGACACTGCAGAAAAGCTACCATGCCAAGAATCTTTTGACAAAATTGTTCATTAGTTTCAGTTACATTTATTCCTTCATTCTAATTCTTTTTTTAATTATTTAATTTTAATAAATTCTCAAATTCTGTTTAGTCTGTTTCTGGGAAGATTACAACTTCGGCGTTCAACACATTGTTTCAGAAATTAAAGACTGAAATTTAAACTTAATTTGGTTGGTTTTATGTTGTTTACGTTAGCTTTAAGAAAAGAAATAAGACCGTTTGAAAAAGGAAATTTGATTATTAAATTAGTTTTTAAAAGAGGTAAATCATCGTTAAAATTTAACATGGGTTTGAATCAGATTCAGTTAGATGGTCAGTTTACACCCAGATGGTTCATCTTACCCACTGACTCAGGTCAACCTACCCCCACCCTGGGGTAAACTGAGCTACAGGAACACTTTTTATTATAAGAAGCCATATTTTTAGAACCCTTTATCACAGATACATTCTGATAATTTAAAATGATATTGAAGTTACTTTAGATACTTTGTACCTCTGCGTCATTTTCCCTTATCTTGAGGACCACATGAGTAAAAAGTGGCTCATCTTACCACACACATAGATATTTAAAAAGTACACCACAAACGCATTCACACTTACAATGTAGATGCGAAGCCGCTCCTGTTCCAACTGAAAGTACTCAATGGCTGTGAGCTCATCAAACATCTTTTTCATATGAAGAAAGGCACAGTTGGGGGAGCGCTTGGCATGTTCAGACCTTAATGTAAGGACAGTCAATAAAAGTGGCGAAAACTTTTCTCCTTCTCCACCAAAAGTCATTGGTTACAATCTCAGGTTTACATCAGCATAGAGAAATAAAAGCAATGGCCATAGATTACAAAAGGTGTGTTGCTGGAGCTCACCAGGGATTGTCTTCTGGCTCCCAGCCCTCCAGCTCTCTGAGACAATAGAAACAGCAGGCTACATCTGGCTCATTCTCACTAGGACAGTGCACAAAACCTGCCTTGGCCATCTGAAGAGAGAATTCAGAGGATCTTCATCATTACTCCTTTTAATTAAATCAGTAGTGGATTTGTAAAAGTGCCTATACTCAAAACAGCGCTGTCAATTTGACTTCCATTTATTATTAGCCTCTCTCTCTCTCTGTCGCTTTTTTCGACGCACTCACCAACTCTGGTGTACACTGGCAATCTTCTCGAAAAGGCCACTCGGAAAAAGTCTGCAGTCGCTTTTCATAACTATACATCTGATTAAATGACAAAAGTCGGGAAGCAATGACTTCTGCGTTAGACATTTCTGAGGCACAAACAGACTGCAAGTCAGCTCCACACCATAAACATGGTTGAGTGTGGCTGTTTAATTGGTTGGGTGCTTTTGATTATTGATTGATGAATCGCTGACAGCTGTCAGAGGATAAACAAAAAAGAAAAACATCGCTGTATTTTCGATGTATATTAAAATCTGTGATGTTAGCAATGTAGATTTTCAATGTGTATTGCATTGTATTATATGAATAAACATTACGTGCAAAAATTAAAATGTTCAATGAAACAAAAGTTTTTGGTCACACGTTTGAATAAATAGTATAATGTCTCCCTCTGCTGGACGATCATAAACACGCACAAATTGAAATTCGCTGACTGAAAAGGTTTCGTGTTTTGACAGGAATGTCTAATACTATGACGCAAGAGAAAAAAATCTTTAGAGTACTAAAAAGTACTAACAAAATATTTGATAAAAGTTTTGATTAATTCGCTCAAAAAATGTCAGTTAATGTGAATATTAAGAAAGTGAGCGTTGAAAAGAGTATAAAATGTACAATATAAAGAAATATTATATCATGCCGTTTTTTAGGACCAAAAACTAAAAATATGTTCGTCATGGAAGTTTGTTCACATCATATTTGCTTGTCCTACACACACGTTTTATGGGGACATTCCATAGATGTTTTCTAATCCTACCCCAAACCTTATAGACCTATACACCTCACACAAAACTTTCTGCTATTTTAGATTTTCAAAAAGATCATTCTGTATGATTTATAAGCTTGTTTCCTCATGGGGACCAAAAAAAAAATGTCTTCACAAGGTCAAAATTTATATTACTATCCTTGTAGACTCATATAGACTTGTAAAACATATAGAATTCCAGGACCATGCACACACACAAATATTATTAAAATAATTATTAAATAATGAATGTGTGTGTATTAATTATTTAAATATTTGTTTATTTATTTATATATTTAATTTTCACAATTTTATTTATATGACGCTATTTTCTATAGGAACAAAAATCATGAAATTATAGGAGTTTTTTAAGTCTTTTTGGATAAATTATTTTATGAGTGCCGTGTCATCGACTTCAACTCAATCACAAAATTTGCTATAAAACCACGCAGTAAAGGCTTTGGAATGGAGACCTCATGTCAAGAATAATCCTTAACAAGCCTTGTAAAGATTCCCGTGTTATGTAGTTAACCACTACAGACTGCAAACAGTTCTGCAGTAGAAATAGTAGATTCCCACAGGCTGTACATCATCAGCTATTTGACACAAACTTCGGTCTAGAGGTCTCAGCAAGTTGTGTCCCTTCTTAATTAGACCCGACCAGTTACCGTAAGCCAATACATACACCATAAAGTGAGATCATAGTGAGTGGCAGACAACATTAATGGTTTGTGGTGTGAGTGTTTGGAAGCTGTTTATGACTGGTGGGTATAGGGAGAGGCCCTGTTGCTGTCACCATGTTCTGTAACTGAATCTTACTGCGCCTGGCTGCTGAAATGTGCTTACTACTTTGAAAAAGTGGCCCCTCCACCCCTCTCTGCCCTTCATCTGATGGGAACTTCCCCGTGACTGTTGGTTTGTGCGTCACAAACAAATTCTGCTGTTAATATGTTAATCTGTCTGAAAGAGAGAATCAGAAATGAGAGATCACTCAACTGGGATGGTCATGTTAAGCCTAAAGGAGGTTTTTCTGTGAAATGATTTGTGAGATTTTGAAGATTCGTGGCTGCTTGTTCTCTCTTTTGTGGTGATAGTTTGTCACCTAATATTCGGGCTGGAGTTTCACATCAGACATGACATTTGCCGTATTTGTTTCAGGCGAGACCCCACACCGGGGCTGTCACTCATTTGCAGTCGGCAGCTCAGGATTCATCCTAGAAGTTAAGCGGGAATACATCACCATCAGCTGTTGTATGGCCACCATCTTGTGTGTGTGGCTTGGGCAAAGCCACAAAGTAAGTACTTCATCCAAGCCACACTCTAGATGGAACTGTCTGGAATTACTTTGCATGGCTGAAATGTTTATTTTATTCATTGGTCTTTTCCTTTACTACACAGGACACTGAAGAACTGAAAGGAAAGTAGAGGGAGAGGGATCGGGAGATGACCCACATCAGCTCCCTATATGTCATGTGCTACAGCTCCAACATGACTGGAATTTTCCTGATATCCTTCTCCAGTTGCAAGACTTCCAAACTTCAGATGTAAAAGGCAGAAGATTGTGGTTGCTTATTTGTTTGTTTGTTTGTTTGAAGATAAATAAACAAATATTAATTAAACAATATTTGATAATGATAATTCTAATAATATTATATTGTTATATTGTTATAATGTTATATTTATCACAATATCAAAAGTAATAAGAATTATTGTTGTTGTTTTATTGAAAGATAAATAAACAAATAATAAATAACATTTAATAATAATTATAACACTTTTTATTTATAACAATATTTTTAGTAAAAATGAATGGTTGTTGTTTTTTTTGTTGTTTTTATTGAAAAATAAACATATTGAATAAATATCACATATTAAGTTATATTTACAACAACAACAACAACAACAACAATAATAATAATAATTATTATTATTATTACTATTATTATTATTATTATTCATTCATTCTTATTTTCATTTTTATAATCCAATTATTGACATGACAGAATTAAACGCATTTATACAATCTTCTCTCAAGGGAAGGATTTGCTAAAATTTTGTCACAACTGAATTACTGTGAAGCTCTTGTGAGATATGTGTGCATATTTAAGTGTTCATATGTACAAACTTGAATGGATGGAATTGATTGGATATAATTTGCATGGCTGAAATGTTCATATTATTCATTGCCTTTTTCTTTTACTGCAGGATTTTCCTGATATCCTTCTCCAGTTGCAAGATTCCCAAACTTGAATGGCACCATTGACATGGAAAGCAAAACATAGTGGCTCCATTTATCACTTTTGGAGCTCTAATGTAAAAATCATTTGTTATGCAACAACAAAGTTATCTTCATTATAAAATTAGACCTGGATGTTCCAGCTGGATTTCATCGCACCACTCCTGGGAAGGATTAAAGCCGGTTACATCTTCCCAGCTATCAGGTATGTGTCTCACATTGCCCAGCCTATACCTCTCTCCCTCTTCATCCCAATCCATGCTTCATTGACACTTGACTCTTCACTCTCTCACTCTCTCTCACCCACTCCCTCCTTCTCCTCTTCGTTCTCCTCCTCTCCCCTTCCACACATGGTTGTCCTTGCTTATTAAGGTCCTGGTGTGATTATCTGCTGGAATCTCTTGCACTTGTCCTGTATTCTCAATGTGGTGAGATAGAGAGTGGGATGGGCTAAAAGAGGGAAATGCATGTCTCTGTGTGACTGTGTGATACTTTCTGCAGGAGACACTCCCGTAAGTTCATCAGGACTATTTTGGCTCCAAATATTCCTGGAGCCTCAAAAAACTGGGTCCGGACGCTCTGTTGTTCATGCCAGCAAAGGTTTCTGCGGGGAGTTCGTGGTGTCAGGGCGCCAGTGGAAAGACCCTCGGAGGCAGAAAGAGGAGACGAGAGGACGGGAAACAGTCAGAGGAAGAGGGTTTAATGTGGGGTACAGGTAAGAACATCCACTAATATCTATTTCTGTTTGCAGTCTCAAGTGAACATATCCGAGCGCAAACTTTTTCCCTGGAGATAGTTTTTGCTGCATGGGTAGAAGTGTACAGCATTCTTGTGTACAGTATTCATATGTTTATACTAACACACTAAGTCAGAATAACACTGAAGCTTATTTATATTTTCAGGGTTAAAATTATTCACATACTATGGCATTTACGATAGATATACATAGCATGCAAGACATAGATTAATAGTTTAGGAGATGTGATACATCTCAAGGAGTGACCAGCATCTAGTCTTCCTAATTTAGTCATGTCAGTGTTGTCATTAAAAAGATTGTATTTCATATGAAGAAGTACATACTTCTCCTGGACATTTGAACTGGCATTTTCTGTAGATTTATGCTTCTTCTTGTCTCTACATCACTAATAAGAAAGCCGACGTACAACAGTTTTGTAACAGCGTTCATTATTCTCACCAATAAAGCTAAAATGAGTTTGATCTGAGACATGCAAGCCACTAAAAAGCCAAGCAATAGATGTATTGTGTGTGTGTGTGTGTGTGTGTGTGTGTGGGTGGGTGGGTGCATATGCCTGTAGGCTTTGTGTTAATGTGTGAACAGTTTCAGAAGAAATATTGCCCACAGCCATTAATGAACTATATTCTGTCAAAAATACGCTTGGAATGACCTTTGAAATATACCTTTGCTTATTTGATTTGTCTTTTTACCAATGTGAAGGACATAAAAAGGAACAAACTTGTCAAAGACCATTTAAATTTTTTTTTTTTTTTTTTGCAACTTTTCATATCTGTACTTGGATGTAAAATAAACAGGAGCTTGGCTTCAAAGGTCAGCATATTTCTTTGGACTGAAGCAATGTCCTTTCTTTGAACTTTCCAGGAAAATGTTTAAACCAATTTAAAACCTGCAGCATATATATATATATATATATATATATATATATATATATATATATATATATTATAATACTTAACAAAATGAGTCACTTCCATATGATCATGGAACAGGCTTCTGCTCAACATATTTGACACAGTTTTGTCATAAATCAGATTACTGTGAATCGCTTGAGATGAATGTATGCACATATCAGTGTGTATACATGTGAGCGTATATGTATAAGTCTGGATATTTGCTGAGATAAATGGATGTAGACATGGTATTAGGGGGCTCTCTGTCTTCTGCCAAAGGTGTGAAATTAGCAACTCTGTGAGAGAGAGAGTGACAGTCAACTTCAACATTCCCCTCATACGCAGAGCTGGAAAAGTACACAGGCTATCCAGTTGGAAATGTCTCATCCCTCCGACAGCTTTCTAGAAATCTTTCCTTCTTGTTGCACAGGAACCTAACTGATATGGATCCACTCTTGATCAATAGTCTAATTTTAGTGTGATCATCCATTGTCATGCAAACGGATACTCATATACCGGCTGCTGGCTCGGTGCTTTTCAAGGGCATTGAAGCGGAACCGTGAAGGTCTCACGCATATTTAATGAATATCAAAATAAAACCTTTTAACCTTGCACTAGGCATGCATTATTTTTCCATTTTTCAAACTAAATTAGATTTGATACGTAGGAGACAATGCTGACTACATCAAAAAAGGTTACATGAACGAATCGACACAATGTGAAAAACGATATTTTAAATGTCAGATCAACGCCTTTATTAATATACATTTTATTTCCTACTCATATAGCTGATGTTCTCCCCTTTTGCACTTTAGGTCTAGGTTATTTTTTATATGGTGGGCTGGACCCTGAATGTCTCTTTGACCTTTCAGCACAGTCTCTAAATTCACCAGCCGTCCGCCAGCACACACTGCTGTTGATATATACAGTATGTTCTCAGAGCACATGGCACATATGCTGCAGCTCCCTCAATACATAAAATTCATGATCATTTTAACAGGAAGAGAGGAAGGAAAATCTTGGAGATAGGCTGTGAAATACATTCCCCACCCAGCCATCCCAGAAGTGGCCTGTATGAAATCTGCATGAGTGACATGGCGAGACAGAATGATGACTGTGCTAGTACAGGTTGGTGCAGATTTGAGTCATTTAAAACTTTAGAATGGTGATTTAAAGAATGCACGATTTGTAAGAAGAAAAAAATAGAATCAGAAAAACAATATCTGTTACTTGTGTTTTTGTAGAGAAGAAGAGCAGCTTGTCTTACTGCTTGTAATGATACTGAAAGGTACTATCGGTGCCTCTACTGGCACTAAATGGTATTGTAAGAATGGTAGAACAGAATTTGACATGAATTTGAATGTCAAAAATCAAAGCTTTTTCATACCTCCCATGACTTCTAGCTACTTTTTAAAATGATCTTTCAAAGTGTACACCATTTTCCCCCTGTGTAAATCTCTAAATTATTGACAATAGATCTTTTTTGACCACAAAGTTTTGCTATGTTAAATTTTTTGTGCTGCTAAAAATTAATATTATGGAGTTGATTATCCATTGATGCATTATACACTGACCTATGCACTATTTGTATAGAGAGCTGGGTAGATTACGTATAAATTGTAGTCTGTTACTGATTCCAAATTACATGACAAAAATTGTAGTTAGTAACGTAATCTATTACATTACACATTTTAGGTAATATAATCAGACTACTTTTAGATTACTTTTAGATTACTTTTTACCTAAGCCATTTATCACATTGATTTAATAATCTCATACCATACTGATATAAAAATACAAATACAAGTAAGAAAATATATTTCATTCATTGTAATTAACAACATAAAGTGCATTAAACATTACATTATATTATCAAGGTTTCCCAAACTGGTGTTTGCAAATGAACTGCAGGGGCTTCAAGAGTTTAATGAAAAGCTAATAATTAAGTAAAAACCTAAAAATGGATAAGTCATTTTAGAATGACATCAATCAAAATAAAACACTACAAAAATAAAATATTTAATTTGTTTACCTGCATGTCATGTGACCATTAACCAACAGTGAACCGTGAACATGCAAATGTGATACTTAATTATTAAAATATTTATTTTAAAATCTCAGGGTACTTCAAGTAAATATATTAGATGAAAGATGTTCAGATGACAAAAAAAGTTTGGGAATAACAAATAACGTGCATTTATGTATTTTAAAACTGTGTGAATGTCCACAAAACTGGAAAACTTTCTGAATGTATATAAAAGGTAGGCTATTTTAGAAAGGAACATTTAAAAGATGAAAAAGAGGAATTAGGGAGAATCAATAAATGATTGCTATTGCGTGAATAATATGTAATCATGTAATCAATAAAAAAGTAACTGTAGTCTGATTACAAGTATTTTAAAATGGAATTTAATCTAATTACAAGTACTTAATTTTTGGAATCTGATTATGTAATCCAGATTACTTGTAATCAGTTACTACCCAGCTCTTTTTATATATGTCCCTTTCCCCTCCAGAATGTCTGTTTGGTCTGTTCTTAGTAGCATGTTGAGAACTGTTTATGATGAAAGATCTGTTAGTACACAGATTTTTACAACTGGGCTTCACCCTATCCCTAGATATACTGTATCTATGTCTGCTGAACTAGCCAACTCAGAGCCCAGATTTAATTTCTTGTGCTCTGGTCTCTCATTAAACACATTAAAAATAGAACCTCAATATTCCAATATATCCATGGGCCTCCAGCCAAACAGGGAAGCCTTCACAGAGTCCCTAAAATGTTTTTGGCCCGGTCCCCCTAACACATGGAGCCTTTCCCTGCAGCTGGGCAACAGTAATCTCAACACGGAAAGCGCTATTTCTCTCTCTGGCTCTTGATGTCTTTCCATCTTTGATCTGGCCCTGAGTACGGTGTTTAATTTTGCATGCGAGTTCCAGGTTTGTTTGTGTCCCAGGTTTATGTCCCTGCTTTACCCTGCAGGAGGTGGCTTGGTGCTTGCGTGAGAGGCTTGGTTTGCAGTCTGGAGGCGGTCCAGGCTGATGTAGAAGGCTCTATGTAAAAATAGCTCTCTAAATAAATGATAATTCTCTGTGTAATCGGTACTTTTAAGAGGGAGGATGAAATATGACATAGCAGGTATGCTGAAATCCTCAAGGATGATTCCCTACTGTATATTCAAATATCAGAGTTACATAAGCATCACATGACCATATATAGCCTATATTTATATTGAAATGAAAATATGGTATATGATGGACTGAGGGTGCATCTACTATATTTTCATTCAGAATAAAGTGATGGAAGACACATTATTTAATTAATATGTAAATCAGTCGTTGTTATGCTGCTTTATGTTGTGTTTATGGATGATTTTTGTTAAAAATAGCTCTCAACCTGCAGAGGGCAGCAGAGCGCTTTTGCCTCTTCTGTAGGAGTTACACAGTGACGAGCTTTATAACAATGAAATGGACTGTAGAGCAGGAGTCAAGGCCCTGTCCTTTGAGTCTGAGTGTGTCGCAGTGCAGGTTTATTCTGGCAGTGGGCTTTTATGGTTGACTGGTGGCAAGTGGAGGTGTTCCAGCCTCTCACACACTCTCTTTCTCTGTGTCCTCCATATGGTTGCAGGGATATAGAGAGATTATAGGGTTCATACAGCTTCACTTGACTTACACTCTGGGTCTTGGTCTAGCATGGCCTCATATAGGCCTGTGTCTTAAGGTGACCAGATTTCGAAAACATTTTGGCAACAATTGTAGTTCACTGCTTAATGGATCATTACAACGCCCAGTGTTACAAAACTATGAATTAAAAATATGGGGAATTACAGTTTTGTGCATTTTAACCATGGTAAATGTTGTGATGAACTGATATTATACTTTTTCATAGTATAATATTTTTACAGTATATATTTTTTTCAGTGACTCTTTCTGCAGTTTGCATCATTACGCCTGTAGGGGGCCACAAATGACTTTGTGTATTATGAAGGAGCGATTATTATTCATTCCTTCAAAAATTGTCTGAATTAGGAAAAGCATAACACTATACTTCTTCTACTTCTGCCATATCTTTATATGATAGAAAAAGTAGTATGCTAGCAGCACGCAATTCTGAATCGACTCGAGTCAATCAGTGAATCATTGAATCCTTCACTCACTCAACCGATTCGTTCCGAAACACTGAATCATTCGGCAACGTTGTTCTGGCTTCTCTTGGAACTATTTTCGTTTGTGGAGCAAAACAGACACATCAACTGGAAATACTTTGACTAAAATGTAAGTTACTCAATACAAACTTACAGATGCATCTCAGTAAATTAGAATGTCGTAAAAAAGTTCATTTTTTCTTGTAAGTTATTTCAAAAAGTGAAACTTTCATATATTTTAGATTCATTGCATGTAAAGTAAAACATTTCAAAAGTTTTTTGTTTTAATTTTGATGATTATGAGCTTACAGCTCATGAAAGTCAAAAATCAGTATCTCAAAATATTAGAATATTTACATTTGAGTTTCAATTAATGACCATCCCTACAGTATAA
>JAFVLL020034540.1:0-34522 GCA_021397915.2 Tor tambroides
TCTCCTTATAGTAGCTGCTCTTCATAAACGTTTATGCTGCAAGAAGCTTAGAAATCATTGCCTATATGAATGGCTACAAAGAAATTCCCAGAAACTTTTTTTTTTGCAATGATATTAAATACTTTATACTCTATTAATCCCAATATTGAAGTTAAAAGGTGAAAAAAGTACACTTGACATGATTCTATGACTTTTAGTTCTGTACAGAAACGGGTTGTTACAAAATTCAAAACTGAATAATTAATGTCTTGCCAGTTCATGAGTCTGAACTGTATTGGCCATGCCCTAACGACATTAAAACTGAAATTTGAAACGGAATGATGCGAAAATAAATTTAAATTGCAATTCAACACGGGTAATGCATTCTGGGAAATGTATTGTATATTCACCCTGTCCAAAATAAATAAATTAATTAATTAATTTAATAAATAAAATTAAATACATAAATTAAATATAAAATTTCTGTTGGTCTCATTTCAAAACATCTACCTATCTATCTATCTATCTATCTATCTATCTATCTATCTATCTATCTATCTATCTATCCATTTTCAAACCTAAAGTTAAAAAAAAAACGGGAAAAAAAACAGTTGCCAAGCCAACACTGAAAGTTTTTATAAACTTTGGTTTTCTACTTAACATTATATGAATTTAAATTTCAGTTCATTTTATCTTAATTTACTGTTGCTTCTCTTTTATTGAACCATCTCTATTGTTTAAAGCACTATATAAATAATGGTGGTATGACTTAATTCTGTTTCCCTTCGAATTCAAATTGCAATTCTAGGTCGTGTTCGGTACCTCAATTCAAATTTCTTATTGAGTTCAAACTCAAAAACTGAAATGGAATTTAAAAGCCATTCAGTGAATGGTAATCCTGGCACAGACAGGACCAACTGTCCTAAAATAGATTAAACAAGATTTGCTATCAATAAAAAATGAGGAGGGTTTGAATATATCTATCATTATAGACTAATGTAGTCCTAACACTTTTTCAGGCAGTGAATCAAAAGCTAAATATTGCTATACTAACAGAATGTACCTGAGGACACAAGAAGAACAAGCATCCAATAACATCTTAGTGGAGTCTCAGCCCTCGCCTCTCTGGAATGAAGCTTCTGAAACAGTACCAGGAAGCACAGCCACATCCCTCTGCATCCGGCGTCTGCTTCTAAAAGCATTAGGGCGGCATCAGTCCGCACACTACAGTCTTAATGCAGCGGGAGGGATTTAAGAAGGCCACTAACTTCAACCACTGACCGTGTCAAATCCACCAACAGCTCTCATAAACAGCCTTTCCATTCAGTCAGAACAATGCGGAGCTGTTTTTTGAACACAGGTCAAATTAACAGGATTAGTTTAATGAGTTTTTAAGGCTTGGTAGAAGCCATTACACTTGTGCTTAATCTCCAGCAGACTGTCAAGCCTCACTGAAAATCTGATTATGTATAATAAAATTGTCTAGAGGCTAAATGGAGGAGCCTTAATATCCATTGATGGGGAGTGGTAGTGAGAACAAGTAATATATCAGATTGATCGTTTCACAGAAGGTGTCAATAAAGCAGAATTATTCTTCTTCCACTCTGTCACATGATGTTCTGTTTATCACTATTAGTATGCAAGCGCACACGTAGAGGTACAGTACAGGAGATGTCCTAATAAATGTAATGTTCTAATAAAATAGAAAGCACTGCTATCTGATACCACCATACCTTCTTATAGCAGATATATGCAGTCGAAATGATCTTCTCTGAGAGAGAAGGAGAGATTACTAGTGTCCATAACACTCAAATGGAAGGAATGAGCTGAGTAGCAACTTAACATTGATTGATTGATTGATTGATTGATCGCACACCCTAAATGCATATTAAACCAAAACTAAGTTTTTGTGCTAGCCTATATTTGTGACATGAACATCTATAAGAAAGTGGTACCAGTGGTTACCTACTTGCAAATTTTCTTTTGTTTCTTGCACATTCTCGTTGTAGTCAAACTTCTGTGATCACTGAAATTTTGTTGAAAAATACTGAGGAAACGAATCATTACATTTATGGCCCCTCCCCTAACTTGTGGTTCTGACTTCCCGCGTTCAAGTCACGGTAAGAAACCACCAGTGATGTCTACCTGTCCTGAACAGCAAATGATGAATTTGCAACTCAAGAAGTCGTGACTCAGTCATCATTGCGGATTTGTTGTAGGTTGCTTTCTCCAGACAAAGATTTCAAATGTACACCCTCCAGCAACAATGGCAAAATACAGGAGCTGTTTATGAATAAATCGCCTAAAATACTTACCGTTTTAATGCTCTCCATGAACGAAGAGTAAAACAGAGGGGAAACCCCTCCCAGTCGCTCTCTTCAACTTTTACTCAAGTGTATTTTTTTTACTGGATCATGAACCTGATGAAACCACACGTGTTTAACGATCTATAGTTAAGTTTTTCGTTTGAATTGACTTGTAAAGAATTCTTTCAATAAACTCCGCGCTACACACCAACAAAACGCCGTTCGCGCCGAAGCTTGTGGAATGTCACGTGACCACTTTACTTATAGTGAAGTCCTCGTGCTCACATAGCAATTTCATCACACTCCGGTCGTCTCGGTCATCAGTTGTCGAATCAATAGCCGAACTTTCAGTTTCAGTTTTTCAGTTTCCAGTTCACACGTTTTTCCCGAGCGAACATCTAATAGCAGGCGCATTTTGTTGGGTATGTGTGAAAAATAAGTCCTTTGCTTGTAGCTGAAAGCCTGAAACTGAGACTTCAGCAGAGGGTGTAGATTCGGGACAGCACAGCTACGGGCGTCAAAACCGAAGGATGAAGATCTGGCTGAGCCCCAAACACCGACTCCCCTGCTGCAAGCTCCGGTAGTATCTTGGGCAAAATGCATTGTATTTACCGAGCACCTAACCAAATAACGCAGTCTCCGCAAGAGAGCGAAAACCCGGATCGCAGCGATTTGTTTACGCGCGTTTGACAGTAATTGGAGTTCTTTAACAAAGACCCACTGATGGAATAACGTAACCTGTTACCTACGCAAGGAAACCTTACAACGTCCGTTTTGTCGCTCGATTCCTTGCCTGAAAGAGTATAAGGAATGTTTGGAATACAGAAACGAAGGCTGTTTGGTGTTCTTTCATTACCGGTAATTGTGGCAGTGATGTGCTGTGCTCAAAGGTAAGAAGAGCTGGTGGAGATCATGGCGCGAGAGCATAGACCTCCTGGGCTCTAATATGATGGAAATAACCTTCTTTGTTATTTCTTTTCAGCGCCAATGAACCAGGAAACATGTCTTTTGTCAAAGAGACAGTGGACAAGCTTTTGAAAGGCTATGACATTCGTCTTCGACCAGACTTTGGAGGTATGATGTTGCTCACGTCATTATTTCTTACTTTTAAGGTTGCATAAGTATGTCAAGATTGTTTTTAACAATGATATAAGATACATAAATGCTTTCAGTGAACTTGAGGATTAAGTTTTTCTTCTCATTTAAGGTGCACCGGTCGCAGTTGGCATGAGCATCGATGTGGCAAGCATAGACATGGTGTCTGAGGTCAACATGGTATGTCTGTTTATATCTTTAAATATTTATTGGGCCATTGATAAATTAGCAGACCTTTGGACATGTCCTATCATTCTATGTACCAGAAGGAGCTTTTAATGGCGCTGTCCATGGTGCTGAAATCTCATAGCTTAGTTTCATCTGCCTGTGAGCTTTGCTCAATCTGTTTTAGTGCCAAGGTCTAGTAAGGGAAGTGTTTTTAATATTAAAATCCCATCAGCACTACATTGTGGAGGATGTGGTGTTTTCTCATCATGTTAATGCTTTCGTAGTGCAGATCAGCACCAGCAAATCACTTCCAATATCAGATGATCACTTTGAAAAAAAGCTTGAAAGATATCCTACTTGTTTTGGAACTAGAAACTGTATCCAAGCATTTTTTGCCAGTCAAAGTTTGCGACTACTGGCTGTATTAAATTGTTTACGGTTCACTGATAGATAGTGAGCACAGTTGTTTCATGTACAACATAGATAAAAGTTTGATTTGGAGCATTAGTTGATACAATATGAAGTCTATGCTGACTGTGTTACATTTGTTTATATATATTTGACTTTATTTTGACTGTAGAGCTCATGCTGATATGATTATACCTATCAGAAATGTTGCATCAAAAGTCCTCAATGGTCCATGTCCACATCAGCATATGAGACCAGGTTGTCTCCATGGTGACCGCGTCCATTTCACAGTCATGAATATGCAGATGGGTTAGCCCTCTCACCTGGGCACTGAGTGGAGGATGCTGTCAGCTTAGAGTGCCACAAGGGGATGGGCACATATGCTAAAGACTGTGACACAAGAAGTGATCATCAGTCACCTGGACCTGTGTTTATACAGTTCTAAAGTTGATGGACACTGACATGATGATGAAATTGTTCAGTATCTGTCCTCATCTGAGTAGCATGATACTGTGTGTCAGTCACAGTGTGGTTCAAAACTGACATATTTGCACTTTATTTTCAGTTTTTGACATGGTTGTTCTCATATTGTATTATTTATGAAGGCTTAATCTGATCTCAGATACACTGGCTTTGATTCGCTCTGCCATTGTGTCAAATTAGAGGATATGTGTGCTAGAGGTTTGATGTCTGTCACTTGTGGTCTTACCTTTAAAGGTGAGAGTTTGAACAAGGTGCTGTAATCCTAGATTACCCCCAAACACGTCCGTTGGATCTCAGAGCAGTGAAAGTCACATAACCCACGCAGTCACAGAAAATCTTACTCTTACAGCTTGAAAAATTACTTCATATCCTATGGAAGACCATTTCTGCCACAGATTTTTAAAAAATAATAATAATAAAAAGGTACTTTTGACTTTTCATCTCATAGTTCTTTTTTTTCTCAGAGTTCTCAGAGTTTAAATCTCACAATTGTGAGTTTTCGCAGAATTCTGAGTTGCATCTCGCAATTCTGACTTTTTAAATCCAAACTGTGAGTTTATCTCACAGTTTAGTTTTTTTTTTTTCTGAATTGCAAGTTTATATCTATAAATTCTGCATTTATATCTCTCACTTCTGACTTATTTCACAGAATTGTGAGAAAAAAGTCTGAATTGTGAGAGATAAAGTTGCAATTATCTTTTTTTTTAAATCCCATGGCGGAAACAAACTTCCCTAATAGCTCTCTCTGAAATCTAGCTGATTTTCAAGGTTAATGAGCTTTTAGCTTGTATTACTTTTGATTTAGTTCTATCTGTAAGAAAAAAAACTCCAAACTCGTTATTGCATCATCCAGTACTTGTTGTCATGTGAGATGTGCGCTGCTCTGATTGGAGCTGTAATGCCACTCAGCCCAACTGTTTTGCCCACATCTTTCCTTTCACTTACTTCTCCCACTCACTGTAGAGATGCATTGATCAGTGCATTTTGCAATATTAAGATCATTAATAATTAAACACAGCCATGCTTAGTCTTATCAGGTATGTGAATTATTCACTATAGCCACATTTAGCGTTAGTTCTCCCGTAGAGTAAAACTGACCCTGTCAGCATGAAATATTAACTCAATTTGTAGCTGAAATCAACAGGGCTGCAGACATTAGCCCGGTTGATGAGGTTAGCCATGTGACTGAACTTAGAGCGCTTTTGCACGGGAAGTCTAATGGTAAGGTAATCAAGCAGACGCTAACAGGATTTTCCCGCCTAAGAATGGTGTTTGCTCTTTACAGATTAGTTATTTCTGTACAATGGATTAGCTTTCTTTAGAGGCACAAATTAAGATTACTTGGCCTGTATTGTTAATAGCAGTGATCCAGGCAGGACGAGGACGAGGATGTGTGTATGTGTGTGGCGGGGGTTGCTTCAGCTCAGCAAAGCTCAACGCAGCCCAGCACAGTGGGGATATCAGGGAAACCTCTGTGCACAGTAGGGATTACAGCAGTCAGTGTGATTATTATTCTGTGAGACAGTTAAGCATCCAGGGAGTGACAGGAATAGAGAGCAATATGAAACATTACCGGCAGAGGCATATCCGTGCACGTCGACGCACACACTCTGCCTGTGTATACATGACTGCTTATGCGGGCTATATGGAATAGTTCATCTCTCTTGAGATTATCTTTGAAGTGATATGATTAAGTGTGTGTTTGCGCACTATAGAAATGGTGAGAAAGGGAAAAAAGTATCTTAGTATGCGTTCATATATGCATCAAAGTTGAATGTGAGAAGGGAAATGGATTATACACTACTGGTCAAAAGTTTGGAATTATAATTTTTTATCTTTAATAAGAAGTCTCTTATTCTTACAAAGGTTGCATTTATTTGATCAAAAATACAGTAAAAACAGCAATATTTTGAAATTTTATTACACTTAAAGAGAACTGTTTTCTATTTGAATATATTTTAAAATGTAATTTATTCCTGTAACTTTTCACTAGCCATTACTCCAGTCTTCAGTGTCATATGATCCTTCAGTAATCATTTTAATATGCTTATTTAAAGCTCAATAAGCATTTCTTGATTATCAATGTAGAAGTTTCTTATTATTATTAATATTAGTGCTCAGTTATTATCAGTTATCGGTGACCATTTGTTAATAATAGTTATTATTATTATTGTAAATGAGCGAGACAGTTTTTGCTGCTTAATATTTTCGTGTAAACTTGTTAATTTTTTTCAGGTTTCACTGATGACTAGAAAGTTCAATAGAAAAGCATTTATTTGAAAATGCTATTTCATAACATAAATGTCTCTACTGTCACTTTTTAACAATTTAATGCTCATTTTCTACAAAAATGTGAAAACAGCTTTCCGCATTGATAATAAGAAGAAATGTTTCTTGTGCATCAAATAAGCATATTGGAATGATTTCAAGAGGATTATGTTACACCGAAAAATTCATTAAAAATGCCATTAATTTAAATTAATTCATTTAAAATGTTCTTAAAATATGTAATAATATTTCACTCTATTAAATATTTTGCAGAAATGTTTTTTCAAATAAATGCAGCTTTGGTGAGCATAAAAAAACTTTTGACCTCTAGTGTATACAGGCAAATGAATGCAAATGCCGCTGTCCGTGGTGCTGAAATGCTCATGCTTATTTTGTGTATAAGATTTAAGAAGGAATTTGCATATGTTGAGGTCTTGACATAGGCTAACTTAACAGTTTGTTACAACTTGAGTACATCAGTTGTTAACCTTATCTAACACAGAATGTAATATAATATGAGAATATAATAACACAAATTAGGACAAAAATTACTTCTTGTGAACTTAACTGTACAATATATGTTTTGATGGGCGTATTACTGTGTTTACCAGATGCTTCTGTAATTTTGCAATTCAATTCTGTTCAATTCTGTTACTCTGACATTTATAGTCAGGCACACACATACATATTCTACAGGACTTTACACTGTCAATATGTCAGATGAAGCAGCTTTCATTTTATGTTTGGTTCATTTCAATAACAGGCCCCTGGAGTGTTCAGTGCAGATTTTCCTGTAAGTGTGGCTGACAACACCAAAAGCTTTAGGAATTTCAGCTATTTTGAATTTCCTCAACCCCAGGTTGACTTTAAAATGTATTGTTCTTCAACACAGCAGCTTGAATAGCTTTTTTTTTATATTAAGGCTGAGTTTTTTCAGATGTTTAAAGGTTTGAATGCAGAATAGTTGCTTGTTGACTTATGCTGATTTAATGATTTTTTTCCTCGTGTCTCTGTAATCTTCAATCCAAACACAGACACTAAGCATACAGTTTTAAAATATTTTTTAGTTACAGCTGAATACACCTTTTTATTAAAAAAATTATAGGCAGTGATGCAATTTCATTTAATTTCAAGATTTATTTATTTATTTTTCTATTTGTATTTGTTTGTTTGTTTATTTAGTTTTTGCATTTTTTTCAGAAAAGATGCATTCAGTTGATCAAAAGTCACAGGATAGACATTTATAATGTTACAAAAGATTAAAAAGAAAAAAAGAAGTATCGTGGTTTCCAGAACAGTATGTATAGTCTGCAAATACAGGCTAACAGGGCCACGCTACCCAAATCCTGACCCCCTCAGTGGAGTCAGGTGTCAGTATTTCTCTGTCTATTTTACAAAACAGAAAGGAGTAAATGATGCTCAGATGTTGACATTTAGACTGTTCAAGTGCAGGTGTAACTGTATGTGATGTGTGTGATAGATTGATAGAGGTAACATAGTGACAGAATTGCACAACTGCCTCATCCTGCCATGATTAGTCCAACCTGTTAACTCTTGCCATTAGCCAGTGAGTCACAGGAAAACATGTTCTGATTGACTGACATATCCACGGCTTTTCTTACACCCCTGTTGACTGTGACAAGGCCTGATTGTGTGGTGTAGTGTATAAATAGCCAGCTGCCATGGCAATGAGGCTCGCTCTTGCAGAGTGTCAGGTGGGCAGGCAGTGTGTGCGCATGTGTGTGTGTGTTGAACGTTAAATTGTGGTACCTCATTAGCTAGACTGACGTGCCGGATACGGACATGAAACACATCAAGATTTTAGTTTGTGCATGTGTTAATGAAACCAAGAAGAAGGAAATCAATGAAGTGGATGTTTTTTGAATGTCTTGCCGTCACTTTATACGACAAAAGTAACAGTCCCAGAGGTTCTGTAGTGACATGGATAGACATTACAGGAGAATTTGTGCTTTCCCCACAGCATTCAAGCGCGTAGTCTGAGACAAGGCACTGAGATGCTTTCCAGATTTTTACCCCAGAGGCTTGTTTTTGCTGTTTTCCCTGGGTTTCCTCTGAACATCTTCATTGGTTTTTACTCAAGCTCTAAAAGAATCACTCTTTACTGTTGTGGAAGTTGTGGTCTAATCATATCATACTCTGAAGTTTGTTCTTGAAAGTTACACCAATGTTTCTGGTGCAGTACAAGAAAGACTCTAAGAAGACTATGATCTGTGTAGCATATTGATTACCACAAAACAGTGATATTTTAGTATTATTCACATATTATTACAGTATTTATTAATATTTTGAATTGGCTTTTATTTTTACATTTTGAAGTTTCTGTTTTCATTTTTAAGTTTTAGTAATGTTGTTATGTGCCTTTGTCGTTTTATCAGTTTTTTGTATGTATTCAGCTGTATTTCAGTTTTAGTTTTATTAATTTTGTATTTCAATTTAAATTTATTTCAATTAGCTGCTAAGACAACATTTCTACAACACTGGCAATAATTGCACTGAAGATAATTTCAACAAACAGAAGTCATGTATACAGAAAAAAAGTTACAGAAAGGTCAGTTAATTCAGCTGTGTCTAACAATATATAACCATATCGTAACTTTAAATTTGTTTATGAAAGGGATGTTCAGACTTAGAAACCAGCTTTATATTACAGTGGGTGTTAACTAATTGAAGCTTTACTTGGTAATGATTTCTAATTTTTATCTATCAAAATCTGTGTTGTTTGAGCTGAAAAGTTTCATAAATCATAATTTTAGAGGTGTGGTTATTGTTTTTGGTAGATTAAACTACAGTTATGTGTTCTTGTGGGTGAGTTTTTTTAATGTAAACATCACTTTAAGCATAGATAAATTACATCTCTTCCTATATCCCAGCTTGTAAAAATTGGTTGTAAAAATTGAAGGATTGGATATAACCTTGCTTATACAACGTTGGTAAGTGATTCAGGCTAGTCATGTTTAACATGTATAATGTGTTATAAAGTATTAGGTCATACGTAAATGAATAATAAAGTATTTTAAAGTTTATTTTGGTGCATTACTTTGTACCACTTTCAGTGGAAATACATTACTGTGAGCACAATCTTTGTTTGCTTGTTTTACCAATAGAGGGACAAGCTGAAATTGTTTTATAGCTGAACTTGTATTGAACCCGGAACATTCCTTTAAAGCAGGTTTATGTTCCTTTTCCTCACAGTTGCTATTTTGGTAGACATCTCCTTACATGCCCAAGTAAAAAACCAATATTGTAGGATTCTGTAAATGGAAATGTATTACATTATGAACCAAATAGCTTCAGCTTCAAATGTGATCCATGCACTGTCTAATAAGGTCTGCTTTTTAATGTTGTGCTCTTGATGTCAGTGCGTGCAGCTGTATTCTGTCTTCAGACCGGAAGTGACAAGGCTGTTAAAGACTAAAAGCTCTCATGCTGTCAGTGGGGTAAACCCAGTGCCTTGAGTGAAAAGGATTTGCCTTATGTACATTACACTTTACTGTACTAGCGCCTCTCTCTCATCTCTTTTAAAATCAGGGAATGGGAATGTCATTACACACACAGAGGTGTATTTTCACTCACAGAGTTGAGCTGTAGTGCAAGAATTATGGAATGAAGTATCCCATTCCAAGACGTCTGTCAGCAAGATTACTTGGAAAAGGCAAAAAAATTGTTGAAAATATAACACTATTCCATAAAAATGAATTAAATACAATTTGCATCTAACGGACCGTGCTGCTTACACAGCCTCTCTTGAGGAGGGCCCGGCACAGGCGGTATTAAATTACCCTGTCAAAATGTGCTGTTAGCAAGCAGAATATTTCTCAGAAATCAAAAGCATTCAGACATAATCAATATACTGCTGCTGTTCTGTGTTCAGTCAGGAGGGTGAATCTCAAGAAACCTGTCAAGAGCAGTTCTCAGTCCCAATTTTCTTATTCGTATATATATATATATATATATATATATATATATATTACCCCAAGATAGCCCAAAATGAAAATTTGCTTTAAATTTACTCACCCTCAAGATGCAGATAAGTTTGTTTCTTTATAGGAACAAATTTTAAGAAATTTTGCATTACATCGCATGCTCACCAATGGATCCTCTGTGGTGAATGGGTGCCGTCAGAGTCCAAACAGCTGATAAAAACATCAATAATCTGTATGTAATCCACATGACTCCAGTCCATCAATTAATGTCTTGTGAAGCAAAAAGCTTTTGTGATAAAAGTCCTCTATCCATAATATTGCTTTCTCCAGTGGAAAAAGTTGTCTGAATCAGGGGAAAAATATGCACAGATGAAGCACCATTTACAAACGAATTCACAGTTATAAACAAATATGCCTGTGGATTTTGATGTGAGAGGACAATGGGGGTGGACTTTTTCACCGGAGCGAGCGTTATTATGGATTATGGACTGGTTAATGCTGGATTTGCAGCTGCTAAATGCAAACTTTTTCAAATCCAAATCTGTTGAAAAAAAATTAATCTACATCTTAAGTTCTTTTCTTTTCTTTTCTTTTTTATGTTTGCCCACATAAAAAATCTCATTACTACTGTATAATGGAAAAATATTTTTACTTTTTTTTTTTCTTTTAAATGTACTGTATATTTATTACTACCTATCATTTCTGTCAGAACCACTATCGTCAAAATGATAGAAACTTAGCATACAGTTTGGTTTGGCGGTATGGTTCTGTTCTGGGCAAAAACTCCCTGCCCATCCATGCAGCCTGTCATGAATGAGCAGGGAGAGCAGCAATAATAGGGTTAACAGAACAGAACAAAGCAGATATCATTAATGTACTTAATGATATTTAAGTGTAACACATTACTCAAGATAAAGGAGTCTGATTCAAAAAGGAATATCAGAAAGCCAAGTCCTGACTGTGGCGAAAGGAGGAGTTGGGGATGGAGGAGGGTAATTTGCTCCTGAGCAAGCAAAAAGCTGCTGAATAATACTGAATAGAGCTTATATAGGAATGCCGTGATAGGTGTCGTATTCCTATAGGTAGATGTGATCAGCTGAGAGTCAGCTGATGCAAGCTTGACTCACGTGACCTGCCAGAACTAAAGCTATACGCTTCATTTTTTGCTGATTTCTGATTTAATTTTAAATATATTATTATTGGGGTTTTTTTCTTTTAAGAAAATGTAAAGAAACCTTAAAAAATTGAAAAGCCTTTATTCACATGGCTTTACATTAAACATTAAATTTTACATTACAGTTGTTTTTAATGTAAATCCATGTGAATCATGGCTTTTTAATTTTTCACTATAATATCGAGTGCCTTGGAATGATTTGTTTTTGATGAATTTAGAAATCCCGCATCGAAAGAGCACCGATTTATGGACTTTATACCCCAGCAGCATTTTTTTCATATATAGTTGATATCTGAAAGCCTTCATTCGTTAATTATTTTTCTTTGTTTTTTTAGGTTAAATGTGACTTAAACATGATTTTGTGAGATTCACATAGGAAAGACTCCCCAGATCACTATGTGTACAATTAAAAGTATATCATGTCTCTCTTTCTCATTCTCCATATGCTTTGATGGGCAGTCTGGGCCTTTAGATGCTTTCCTGACAACATCTGAAGTCAGGGAACATTTTATAAGTGCTACTGACGCACAGGACTGAAATTCTCATCCGTGCACAAACACGAATGAAACATATTCAGCGTGATAGTACTGCATGGATACACAGCAGATGATCGCTCTGGCACAATGTGTGTGGCAAGTGTAAGTGGTTGCCCTGGAAACCAATATCATCTTTAGTCAGGATTTGAAGATGTTTGTGGTACTTACCCAGGTGAAGAGGGAGGTGGGGGTGGCTTTATGAAATTACAGTTTTTTATTTTTTTTAAAAAAGCATGTGGCCCTGAAAGTGTAATTATACCTAAAGCTCCCATCATACCTGCTGCTTTCTGGTCAAGCATAAAAAAAAAACAAAACAAAAAAACTGTCAAATGAATCAGTTGATCTTCATGACACAAAGAAGCTTTCAAAAACATGATGATCCAGTTATGATGAATGCTGGTGATTGCCTTTCATTTAATGCAGCCGTAACCTGACAGTTGAGTTTGGTCAAAGAGCTTTTAAGGTGAAAGCGAGAGAAGGTAAATGCACAGAAAGCAAAGAATGCCCGGAAAGCCTCAGAAACGCACAAGGTATCGGCCTAGAGCTCAGCACGCCTGTGTGGGCGTTCTGCGGAGAGAGAGCGTCGTCAAGGAGACCGGAATTATTAATATATTTAGTCTTTTGTTTGCTCTCGCCCCCTTTATTTTTAGCCTGATAGTCGGCTTTGTGGCCTGTAATTGTTCAATCAGGCGTAATATCAGTGTATAGAAGTGTTAACTCTGAACTTCGCTAAGTGCCTATTATCTCCACCTTTAGGATAAATAGGTATGCTTTGGGAAGCGTTTCCTTCCAGCGACTGGTATGTGTCATATGACCTGAAGGCAAATGGAGCATGTTGTGGTCTAAGTGCCCTCTAAAAACAGTTTACGTGGACCATGAGGTGACATTCAGGGGTTCTCCGCTTCAATTATAAATGAACCGTGTGTTAAGAGGACATCCCACTGTTTAAATCACCCCAAAATGTCCCGTTGGATACTCTCAGGCTCCTGTTGAAAGTCTTATTAAGTTCAACAAACACAGGACGTTCACGCGCGCAGAATGCACTGCAAAGCCCCTGGGCTTATCCCTGCAGAGCACTAGCAGGCAATGGAGAGGGCAAGCAGTAAGATCACGCTGTGACATCAGCCTCTTTGAACACCATGTTAACTACAGCCTGTTGAGTTGCAGAGCTCTGGGGATGAGTGCCGCTCTCCGCTCTTAGGAATTCATCCGCTGTTACTTGGAAGTTTTTTTTCCTGTGCGCTTTACAACGGTTGTCTTTCCTCCGTGCTGTTGTTTGCATGGGAGGAAGCACGTTGATGTCAGGAGGAAAATCAATATTATATGAGAGGAAACTGGCTCAATGACTGACCTGAACCTTGAGCTGCCAGATGTAATTTCTGAGCAGTAGATGCAAGAGCCCAATGCTTCTGGAGTCAAAAGTAGTTGGAGCCATTAGGAATTTTTTTTAATTTGCAATTCCAGTACCTTTTTAATGATTTGAGCTCCCTGATGGTTCCATTAACAATTCTTTTAGTATATTAAAGAGAGAATTCACTCAAAAATGTAAATTCTGTCATAGTATACGCATCATCACTTTACATGTATGACTTTTTTCTTCTGTGGAGCAAAATAAGATATTTTTGAAAAATTGTGGTATTTGTCATACAATGAAAGTCAATGTTATTTGGACCCATTTAACTTAAAAAAAAATGTTCTAAAGAAGAAAGAAAGTCAAAGAGGTTTGTAATTACATGAAGATGAGTAAATAAAGTAATTTTTATTTTGGAGTATATATATATGTATATATATGTATGTATGTATATGTTTACATTATACATTAATATTCTGATTTGCTACTCAAAAGCATGTAGTATTATTATTATTATGTTGAAAACAGCTGAGTAGAATTTTTTTCAGGTTTCTTTGATGAATAGAAAGCATTTATCTGAAATAGAAATCTTTTTTAGCATTATAAATGTCTTTATCATCACTTTTGATCAATTTAAAGCATCCTTGCTAAATAAAAGTATTAATTTCTATAATTTCTTTCCCCAAAAAAAATTATACTGACTCCAAGCTGTTGAATGGTATAGTGTATAATGTTACAAAAGCTTTTTATTTCAGATAAATGCTGATCTTTGGATCTTTCTGTTCATCAAAGAATACTGAAAAAATGTACTCAACTGTTTTAAATATTGATAATAATAATAATAACTGTTGCTTGAACTACAAATCAGCATATTAGAATGATTTCTAATGGATTGTGTGACATTGAAGACTGGAGTAACGATGCTGAAAATTTTGCTTTGATCACAGGAATAAATTACATTTTAAGATATATTCAGTTAGTAAGCAGTTATTTTAAATAGTAAAAATATTTAACAATATTAGCGTTTTTGCTGTATTTTGGATCAAATAAATGCAGGCTTGGTGAGCAGAAGAGACTTCTTTAAAACATTAAAAATTTTACTGTTCAAAAACGTTTGACTGGTAGTGTGTGTGTATATAGTTTTTGTTATTACTGTATATCTCACAAGTTCAATATTTTTAGTATGGATCAGAGAAATTTTCACGCTGACATATACACACTGCACAGAGGAATCTCTCTTACTGCTGTTATTCTGGTATTCCCAGTAGACGTGGCGGTGGTAAGTTGACGTAAATGCTCTCTGACTGGCATGCTGAAAGCTTGTCTGTGTATGAGAGCACACACTCCTCACCCAGCTGATGACACTATCACCTCGCCCTTCCAGAAGGCCTCATTTATTGACAGAATTTGTCTTTCCTTTTATATGATTAAGCCTTCTCCTGACATGTTTTAAAATTCAGTATTATGGTGTAAATATGGAAGAAAGTGTAATTTCTTGAGTGCCTCCAAACTGTATAGAAGCAGTAGTAGTAGTATACAATAAAAATACATTTATAGTAAGTAATTTATGATTAAATTACTTTTTTCCCAGCCTGGTTCCCATAAATCTTGTGTAAACTGTAACCAATCTGTATGTAGCACGAGTAAGTCCATGCTGCAGTTCTGTTGTAAGCTCCCATGTGTTTGATATCACTCCCTACATTAATAGATTGTCACTTTCAGATTTGAAATAATGTCTCTCTGTTTGTTTCTCTTGCCTTTCATCTGTTATTTTTATCTGTGGGACAGGGAAAGTGGTGTATATGTCAGAACGTGGTGTCATTTTATCTTAGGGAATCCCTCTCCAGAACCTCTCAGTGGAGAACAACAACAATGATTTACTGAGGAGTCATACTCTCAGATGTAGCAATCCTAAGATTTTTGCGTCTATTTTTAACTGTTTTCTTCTTGCTGCTTGAATGTTCTACTATAATATTTTGCCTAGTAATGAATAATTGATGCCTTTGCTTATATTTTGTGTGACCACTGCAGCACAGTTCCCTAGATATCAAAAGTATCAAATCGCTCAGCTGGCACTACGGCATCTGTTTACTCCATTATTAAACAGACATGAAAGTGACACTGGTTTTTACAGTTTTCAGAGCACTTCTGGCTTCGCTGGTTTGTCTGGATCAGGTTGGGTAATCGTACTGAATCATTGCGCTCACACACTGAAGACCCAGAGAACTCACCATAACAAGAGCCTCAAGACATCTCGCTGCAGAATATGGGAGGCAAAGAGACAGAAAGTCACAGATGGAGAGATACATGACTAACAGTCACATTTTGGCATTGACTCTTCTAGTACATTCCTGAATGCTGATATGGTAGCCTCGTCCCATGTGACCGCTTAGAATTAGCCTTTGTACAGAACAATAGATTACTGCACATATGTGATGGATCCCGGTGTTTTAGGTCACCACATACTTCAGAGGGAAGCCAGCAGTTTGTAGCCTGAGGATCAGACAGGCATTCAGAGGAGTCTTTTTGCCCAGTCTTAAAACTGTGCTTAAAAAGCAGATATGAACACAGTAAAGGTCAACTGTTTATTATTTGCTTTATTTTTGGAAAATATGTCTTGTGAAACCAAGCATCTATTAGTGCAGTAAATAGTGAATTGATGACTGTGTGCTGTAGCTAATGTTTGGTTAATGGACTGTGATGATACAGTACACGATTTTGTATATTAATTCATAACTAAACATTGTGGCTGTGATGGAAATGTCTCTGTACAGAGATGTTGATGATGATATTGTATGTAAAATAGTAGCTTATTTATTTATTTATTATTTTGTTTGTTTGTTTGTTTGTTTGAATTAATAATATTCATAGTTTTATAAACCTTTAATTTTTTTTTGAAGTGTGTGAAAAGTGTTTATTCACCATGGTAATTTTTTTTTTTTTTTTATAAAAACAGTAAAAAAACAACTGTAATATTGTGAAATATTATTAAAAACTGTTCTCTATTTTAATAATTTTTCGAATGTAATTTATTCCTGTGATGAAAATGCTCAATTTTCAGCAGCCAGTCTTCAGTGTCACATGATCCTTCAGAAATGATTCTAATATGCTGATTTGGTGCTCGAAACTTTTACTATTATCTGTGTTGAAAGCAGTTATGATTCTTAATATTTTTGTGGAAATATTTTTTTCAGGATTCTTTGATGAATAGAAAGTTCAAAAGAACAGCAATTCCTTTCTGAATAAAAGTATTAATTTTGCCACTTGCATTACTTTTCAACCCAAAATGATTTTTTTTTTCATCATTTACAGGTGCATCTCAATAAATTAGAATGTCGTGGAAAAGTTCATTTATTTCAGTAATTCAACTCAAATTGTGAAACTCGTGTATTAAATAAATTCAATGCAAACAGACTGAAGTAGTTTAAGTCTTTGGTTCTTTTAATTGTGATGATTTAGCCTCACATTTAACAAAAACCCACCAATTCACTTTCTCAACAAATTAGAATACTTCATAAGACCAATAAAAAAAAACATTTTTAGTGAATTGTTGGCCTTCTGGAAAGTATGTTCATTTACTGTATATGTACTCAATACTTGGTAGGGGCTGCTTTTGCTTTAATTACTGCCTCAATTCGGCGTGGCATGGAGGTGATCAGTTTGTGGCACTGCTGAGGTGGTATGGAAGCCCAGGTTGCTTTGATAGCGGCCTTCAGGTCATCTGCATTGTTGGGTCTGGTGTCTCTCTATCTTCCTTCTTGACAATACCCCATAGATTTCTCTATGGCAGGGATAGGTAATTCCCGGTCCTGGAGGGCCAGCAGTCCTGCAGAGCTTGCTCAACCCTAATCAAACACACCTGAAGAAGCTAACTGGGAATGTTCCCTCAAGATCACTAGAAAGTTACAGGCAGGTGTGTTTGATTAGGTTGAGCCAAACGCTGCAGGACAATCGCCCTCCAGGATCAAATTGGGTTTGTCCCTGCTCTATGGGGTTCAGGTCAGGAGTGAGTTTGCGGCCAATCAAGCACAGTAATATAATGGTCAGCAAACCACTTGGAAGTGGTTTTGGCACTGTGGGCAGGTGCTAAAGTCCTGCTGGAAAAGGGAATCAGCATCTCCATAAACCTCGTCAGCAGATGGAAGCATAAAGTGCTCCAAAATCTCCTGGTAGACGGCTGCATTGACTTTGTGTTTTATCAAGTCCAATGGACCAACACCAGCAGACATCACGGCACCCAAAATCATCACAGACTGTGGAAACTTCACACTGGACTTCAAGCAGCTTGGATTCTGTGCCTCTCCAGTCTTCCTCCAGCCTCCAGACCTTGATTTCCAAATGAAATGTAAAATTTACTTTTATCTGAAAAGATGACTTTGGACCACTGAGCAACAGTCCAGTTATTTTTCTCCTTAGCCCAGGTAAGATGCTTCTGATGTTGTTTCTGTTTCAGAAGTGGCTTGGTAGCCCTTTTCCTGAAGACGTCTGAGCATGGTGACTCTTGATTCACTGACTCCAGCTTCAGTCCACTCCTTGTGAAGCTCTCCCAAGTGTTTGAATCGGCTTGGCTTGACAGTATTCTCAAGCTTGCGGTCATCCCTGTTGCTTGTGCACCTTTTCCTACCCAATTTCTTCCTTCCAGTCAACTTTGCATTTAATATGCTTTGATACAGCACTCTGTGAACAGCCACCCCTTTCAGTAATGACCTTCTGTGACTTACCCTCTTTGTGGAGGGTGTCAGTGATTGTCTTCTGGACCATTGCCAAGTCAGCAGTCTTCCCCATTATTGTGGTTTCAAAGAACAAGAGATACCCAGAATTTATACTGTATGGATGGTCATTTATTGAAACTCAAATGTAAATATTCTAATATTTTGAGATACTGATTTTTGACTTTCATGAGCTGTAAGCTCTAATCATCAAAATTAAAACAAAAAAACTTTTGAAATGTTTTACTTTACATGCAATGAATCTAAAATATATGAAAGTTTCACTTTTTGAAATAACTTACAAGAAAAAATGAACTTTTTCACGACATTCTAATTTATTGAGATGCACCTGTATTCACACTTGTATGACTTTTTTTCTTCTATAAAACACACATAAAAAGAGCATTTTGTATATCTTTATAATATCTTATAAAACAAAAGAAAAAAATGTGTTTCAAAAGAAGAAAAAGTCATACAGGTTTGGAACAACATGAGGGTGAGTAAATGATAACAGAATGTCCATTTTTGGGTGAACTATCCCTTTAAAAGTTGGCTACGGATTGTGTTAACACTACCCAACACTGACTGGCATATCAAGCATTTTTAATTCTAATTAGCATCTACACTTTTGATTTGTAGGGTATAATGTATTGTGAGAAAGGGTTGCATCCATCAGTGTCATTTAGGTGGTTAATTAAAACAAAAGCCTTACAGAAATGAATGGAGGGAGAAAGGAGTACAATAAGAAGCAGGAGGAAGGACAGTGGTACAAAGAATGGAAGACTGAGAGAGAGGGGGAATCACAGACACTAGTAATCATAAAGAAGGTGTCCCTGTCATGTCGTCCCCCCTCATCTCATTAGCTAATGAACTCCACTTACACGCTCTCTTGCACAGCCTCTGCTTTCACAGATCTCCTGGCACACTCTGAAGTCAGCCTCAGGAGCCTAAGCCCATTCTAACATATGTTTGTAAGTGAATTACTTCTTATTACATCAACAGGTTGTGCACATTGTAGGGGACAGCATGTCAGGTCTTCATTTTACCCATGAGTACCTAATATAGCAGTTCAGCAGACACATCTGTGCTTCCTACTGGATTTCAACCAAGTTCAGCTCTGGCCCAGGGGACAAATAAGGTCCATAAATTTTGTGATTTCAGCCCTTTTAAAATTCATTGAGTCTCAGCGACGGCCCAAATATAAGGCCTATCATGCCAATGCTTTAGTTTGATTGAATTTCTATACTGTGAATCGCTGAGGTCATATAGTATAGCTCTACGAGCTGATGTCGAGTGGACTACTGAGACTCTGGCGGTGTAATGGAAATCTATAGTCAGACCAGACTGCCTCGCGGAGATGGCCACGCAGCATCTTCGTGGCAGACAGACTTGAAAAATGTAGGCCGAAGGCAGCTTGTTTGCAATCCAGCTTCTATAAATATCACTCAGACAACAGAAAATCTATTTGCTGAAGGCCACAGACTTTGGATTTCTGTTTCTGACCTTGACACTTTTGACCCTTTAGGGAAAACAGAGCGTGTGAGCTCTGATATGAAATCTAGGGTGAGTCTGAATGGCATTTTGGAGTCCTTCAAGGACACTTAGAGAAGGGGACACAACCTGAAGGGTTGTTCCAGAACAAAAGTGAGCAGCTGAATACTTTCACAAAAGGCCCTTTTACAAGGCTGTTAGCTAAGGGCACATGTGATGGTCACTTTGAGGAATTTATTTTGTCATTTATGATCACATGGTCCTAAGTGGATCACATGTGTCCACATTTTTTTTTTTGCTTTACCCGGTGCCACATGCGTGAAGAGAGAGTGCACAAATCTAAATATGAAGACACAAACAGGCAATATTTGACATTATGTTTTGAATGAATTTTTTAAAAGTAAAAAAGTAATATATTTAAAATACATTTATTTCATACTAAGTATAGTTCAAATAGCATATTTACTGACATATCGCTCAAGACTTACAGATATAAAAATTTTAATTAAACTTTATTTGGACTACTACTTGTGCACAATGCACATTTCTTAATACTGAGCCTAAAATCTGTTGAGAATTGTATGATATTTGAATAATATCACTCTTTAAATGCAAGATATTTAAAGTGTATCTGAACTATACTAGCAATAGTTCCACTTTAGCACAATCAAGTATACTTCAGTGTATCTTTAGTTGAACTTCAGCACTACTTCCACACAATTAAAGTGCATTAAGTACAAAATTAGTTGTTCCAGTTTTGCAGACTTTAAGTGTTATAGTTTAGTATTTTAGTAAAAGCACAAATATTGGGTAAAAATTTGAATTACACTGGACTATTTTTTATTTATTAAATTACATTTTTTTCTTTAATAAATAATGAAAAATTGTAATGTAAATAGTATGGCTACTGTAGATGGCTTTTTTTGGCCTGATACAATTATCTACTGTACTAATGATTCTTTTTTTACTTTTCTACAGGACTACACATTGACCATGTATTTCCAGCAGTACTGGAGGGACAAGCGGCTCGCATATTCTGGGATCCCTCTCAATCTCACTCTTGACAACCGGGTAGCCGACCAGCTTTGGGTTCCTGACACGTATTTCCTAAATGACAAGAAGTCTTTTGTCCACGGTGTCACAGTGAAGAACCGCATGATCCGCCTGCACCCGGATGGCACAGTTCTTTATGGATTAAGGTGAGAACTGATCCCATATCTAGAGCCATCAAGCAGTATTGCTTGTTTTTCATTTTTATTTTTACCTGTTTCATTTTTCATTTTTATCTGTTTTTGATGATTAATAAGCTTTTGATCACTAATAGATATACAGTAATGTCAAATAAACATGCAGACATCTTAAATTAAATACTTAAAAAATATATACTTTTTTGATTTTTTTAATGTAATAAATTTAATAATTTATTAATATGTAATATATTATTAATATGTAATAACAGTTTAATAAATTGCAAATTAGTGTATTTTTTCCTTACATTGGAGATTCTTTTTTTTTTTTTTTTTTTTTTTTTTTTACTAAAATCTACCTTTCACATAATTTGTTTGTATTTGACGTTTCAACTGTGGGAAGTGTCTGATAGTACGCAGCTTCAGTGGACGCACATCATGAGAGCGTGCCCTGTTTTGGTCAGTGCACTCGCCTACTAAATTGCATAAGTGTTAATGTGTGCCTTTATCTTGTTAAACCCCTTTAGTGTTATCAGACTCTGATCCTAAATGAGCTGCTTTGCTCGTTCCCACGCAGAAGAGCATGGGTATGCCTTCATCCTCTGTACCAGCTGGAGTGCTCTATGAGCCAGTTACCGTAGCCTAATTTAGCCTTTCGTTTTGTTCCAAATGAGATCCTGTGGACTAATGTGGCCATATGCTAATGTATGGGTCTTGCTCATAAAGTTTATTGAACCATTTCCGTCTTTTTATGATTTATCTCCTTTCGCGCGAATGGAACATCAGCAATCCATTGGACATCATTTTACAGTTCATCTAGGGAGTTCCCTGGTCATATAACGCACATATTGTAGTTTGATGAAGCGATAGTGTGGATGGAGGGCTATTATTTGTTTGCCTGAGCTGGACGCCATTAAAGAAAGAAGAGCCTGCATATTTATGGTAAGGCATTTGAGTGTGTGATTGAGTGTGCATTGAGTGTTAATTTACCCACTCTAGGAAGGAAGGACCACAGAAACATAGTAATGACCCACTCCAAACCAATGTTGTATGCTCATATGTCAAAATCAAGGGAGAGTGTGTAATACAAAGACAAAAACATTAAATAAATGACTGCTTTAGTATGTTGTTACTTGAATAACTGGAGGGATAAAAAACAAGTAAACAATTTATTTGAATGCATGAGGGATATTTCAACTCTTAAATGATCTGTCCAGTGTAAAGGCACAATCAAATTAGTGAAACTTCTTTGAAATTTCACAAGGTAAAAAGGTACATTGTCCATTATGAGTAGTATAGCGATACATAAACCACAGTTTAAAGGGATAGTTCACCAAAAAATGAAAATTCTGTCATTAATTACTCACCCTCATGTCGTTCCAAACCCGTAAGACCTCCGTTCATATTCAGAACATAATTTAAGATATTTTTGATGAATTCCAAGAGCTCTCTGACCCCCACAGACAGCAATGGAATTACCCCGATCAAGGTCCAGAAACGTAGTAAGGACATCGTTAAAATAATCCATTTGACATCAGGGGTTCAACCATAATTTTGCAAAACTACGAGATTACTTTTTGTGCGCAAAGAAAAAAAAAACGACTTTATTTAACAATTTGTCTCCTCCGCCTCACCCTGGCGCCATTTTGGAAAGTATCCACTGAACGTAAACAACGTATGCTGTTCTGTGTCAGCTGCACCACGCAGAAACGTTTTCTGCGTTGTTTTCACTTTGATCTGAACAAAAACAATGTATCCGCATGGCGCAGCTGACACAGAACAGCATTCATTGTTTACATATGTGATACTCTCCAAAATGGCGCTAGGGTGACGCGGAGAAGACGAATTGTTAAATAAAGTCGTTTTCTTTTTTTTCTTTTTTTTAAAAAGGATTATTTTACCGATGCCCTTGCTACATTTCTGGACCTTGATCGTGGTAATTCCATTGCTGTCTATGGGAAGGTCAGAGAGCTCTCAGAATTCATCAAAAAATATCTTAATTTGTGTTTCGAAGATGAATGGAGGTCTTACTGGTTTGGAATGACATGAGGGTGAGGGTGAACTATTCTATGTGCAGTCACATTGGCGAAATTTCACAGACAAAACAGGTTCATTGTCTCTTGTCAATGGACCTGTTTTCTCCCAAGAAAAAGAGAAAACAGGTCCATTGACCTGTTTTCAATGGACCTGTTGCCTTTAACAGGTAAAGGCAACAGGTTGCCTTTAGCTTGCTTAGTTGGGGATGCTAAATTTCTGGCAATGTTGTCGGCTTGATTGCACAGACACTATTGGAAGAGTACTAAACTGGATGATGACATTGACACTGAATCAACAATGAACTGACTTTAACTGAAGAATTGACTGTTTGTAATTGTCCTATTGCATTATTCACAAACTGCTTTGACACAATCTGTATTGTAAAAAGCATTATATAAATAAAGATGACTTGACTGGTCAATGCAGCGAATCCGTGTGAGCAACTTGCAAAACCAGTTGCGAAATCTATGTGGGTAAATCTTTCACCTCCATGCAAAATTCCCAATTACATGGATTCCTATTGAAATGGCTGGATTTTGTCTACAAAAATTCATGGAACAACAGTAAAAGTGACCACATTTAAGTAATGATGTTTTTCCAGGGCTGTAGCTTACAGAGCCTGGGACAAAAAATGAATGCAAGAAATTTGAAACCGTTATAAACTACTAGTACCCCCTTGTTTGAAAACTCCTGCCATAGAGGACTTTAGTGAGCCCCACTTGGTTGTACCCCTGACCACAGCCCTGTATTCGTCCAGATAAGATTAGAAGGATTGAACATGATCTTCCACTTACGATAGGCTTACTGCAACTGTTACCAGGAAGGGAAATCGATACCTGGATGGTATCATTACCTGGATGAGAAACCAAACCTTACTTTAAATGTTCATTGATATTGACTCACAAAGAACATTTGTCATCACATTTTAGTCTAAACTCACACTTGTAGCAAAGTGACATGATGAATGGGATGAAATGAGATGTGGGCTTTCCTTGAGCTTGTTTGGCTGCTTGCAGTACCACTACTCAATAGCCACTTTTTTGGGGCAAAAACTGCATTTTTATGTATTCAAATCTGTATTATTTGTTCATGTCCACTCATCCATATGCATGCTCTGTGCTATATTTGGTTCAAAAGCCTTTTGAAGGGCAAGGGGAGCCATATTTTAGCTCCATCTTGCTCATCTTGTTCACAATGAGACACACAAAAGTTTTGCAGTGTTGTTTAGCAAGTGCAGCACCCGCTTATGTATAGAATTGTGGCTTTGATTTTTCTGTGACCTGTGTGTGTGTTTCTGTGTTTCTAGAATCACCACCACTGCCGCGTGCATGATGGATCTGAGAAGGTATCCATTAGATGAGCAGAACTGCACTCTGGAGATAGAGAGTTGTAAGTGTTCTCTCTCACACCTTGCTGCAAAGACCAGCATACATTTCCATGCTGTTTCAAGGTGGTTTATTCTGGTCAGTGCTAGTTTGGTGCTTTTCTCACTGATGAAGCAGGGAAAATAAAATGTGTAGTATTATTGAATATAATGTTGTACCTTTCTGCTATGGTGTCTAAAATAGTAATAATAATTGCTTACCCTTTGACAATTCAACTTTATTATTCAATAGAAAATGTTATTAACATATATATTTTACTGTATACATTACCATTCAGAAGTTTTGGGGTTAGTAAGATTTTTTTTGTTTGTTTGTTTGTTTGTTTACCAAAGAAGTCTCTTCACTTACCAAGGCTGCAAAAATACAGTCAAAACAGTAATACTCTGAAATATTTTTACAATTTAAAATAAGTTTTCTATTTTTATATATTTTGAAATGACATTTATTCCTGTGATAGTAAAGCTGAATTTTCAGTAGCCATTATTCCTGTATTCAGCGTCACATGATCCTGCAGAAATCATTCTGATATGCTGATGTGCTTATCAAGAAACATTATTAATGTTGAAAAAAGTTGTGCTTTGTAATATTTTTAAGGAAACCATTTTTTTCAGGATTCTGTGATAAACAGAAAGTTTAAAAGAATAGCATTTTATTTAAAAATAGAAATCTTTGTACTGTTATAAATGTCTCTACTGTCACTTTTGATTAATTTAATGCATCCTTGCTACATAATAGTATACGTTTCTTTCCAAGAAAAAAAAAACCTACTGACCATAAACATTTAATGTTGCTCAAAATTAAACCTTTTTGTGAAGTGATTATGAGGTACCTTTTGCTGGATTTGTCATCTTAGCAGGCTGATTGTTTTGAACTGAATGCATAATGGAATTTTAGCTTACCTTGCTTAGCTTGCTAATCAGTTAGCAGGCTAACTGAATGCATAAAAATGAGACATTTTATTGATTTGGTTACATCAAAAAAGCTATATAGTGACATTTTCTACTCCAATAAACTTTGCTCTAAGAGACTCTGCAGGGTATTGAATCTTGCGTGGCACCTGTAGTAAAACTCTGTTGACACAAGCAGCATGTTTTGTTTATGCTTATTAACCGTGTTTAAACAATCAACTCTCTGTGGACTGTCACTTTTAATTATATCACTTCTTTAACAACTAGTTGTTGAGTTTAGTAGTGTACATATTACACAAATTTGAATGACAATACAGTTGTCACTACCTGAATTTTTTAGCAGGTAAATTCACTTACAGAATATGGTAATCACTCCCCTAAATAACCCAACTTTAATTGTACACAGTGCTTCATATGCACACTAATAAAACCACGTAGCTCATTATGGTTTACAAACATTGCAATGCCGGTATGAAATGGAGCTGTCTGTGTCACAGTGGGAAATCTGACCCCTAACAGCTCCCCACACTTGTGCAAAACAGATGCTCATATGCATGATTATGCTAACAATGCACTTCTGCTGACTTTTTTTTTACTTTTCAGCATATGTTACACACACTAATTATGGAAAAGAAATGCTATTTCAAGGAACCATATTTTTAGAATTGTAAAGGAGGGAAAAGCTACATAAATATATACATTTTAATGTATGAATATATCAATTTCATTGTCTGAGCTCAGTAAATCTCCCTTTAAAACATGATTTATGATCTGATATTTACTTTGACCCAGTAATGTGTAGTTTACTCTTTGATTAATTTGATTTCTGCTTCTCCTATAGATGGATACACAACAGATGACATCGAGTTTTACTGGAAGGGAGGAGAAAATGCAGTAACTGGTGTGTCGCGTATCGAGCTCCCACAGTTCTCCATCGTAGACTACAAACTTGTATCCAGAAATGTTGTCTTTTCCACAGGTAAAATAGCAAGACAGGTTAAAATTATAACAAGCCAAAAAAAAATAATTCATAAAATTTCTTTTTACTTTTTTAGTCCCACATTTGACATTTGACATTATTTATTTAAATTATATTAAATGTGACATAATATAATATAATTATAATATTATAATATAACTGTTTAAAACTCACAGTTTACACTGTGCCTGCCTCTTTATTCAAAATGAAACATATGAAGTGACAAATGATTCATATTTACAACCCTGAAGTCATGACCCCTTAAGATGCAAAGGGTTTTTTTAGCATTACAAAGCTGTATTTCTATATTTAGTACAGTAAGTTGATTTTCTTGTGCTTAAAATATTTTATAAAATGTCTACAACATAGCCTGGATCCAAAAAGTGAACTGTTTGCTAGAACTTTTTTAACGGGCAGTCTTGGCCTAATGGGTAGAGAGTCGGACTTGTAACCCAAAGGTCAGGATTCGAGGCTCAGGTCCGGCAGGGATTGTAGGTGGGGGGAGTGAATAACCAGCACTCCCTCCACCCTCAATACCATGACTGAGGTGAGACCCTTGAGCAAGGCACCAAACCCCCAACTGCTCCCCAGGTGCCGCAGCATTGGCTGCCCACTGCTCTGGGTGTATGTTCACTACTGTGTGCATGCACTTGGATGGGTTAAATGCAGAGCACAAATTCTGAGTATGGGTCACCATACTTGGCCACACACCACTTCCCTTTCCCTTTTTATTATTTGTAAGGCAGGATTTAGCACAATAGTTTACATCAGGAAAGTCAGTGAAGGGGTGCCCAAATCATTTGTTACAGTTCTTGTTACAGAGGCAATAACAATAAAATTGATTAAATACTAAAATAGTAAAATGTGTTGTCTTAAGAGTGTAATTTGCTAGTCATGTAATTACGCCTGTGATAAAGTGTATAGCTTAATGCAGAGACATGGGTCAGAGCGCAAGGTTGCAGGAAGTTTACTACCAAAAAAGACCTTGACATGAAGTCTGTCTGCACAAAATGTGCCATTAGAATGTTTTTTTTTTTGCACTTTAAAGCTCTGATCAAGCTGAAAAGTGTATTTACAATGCAAAAAAGTCTAATCATGCCTTTTTTGGTAACTTTTTTTTTTTCTTCTGGTTGTCCTGTTTTCTGGCCTCACTCTCACGAGAGTGGTATTCCCATGTACCACTTATATGAAAAGCTGCCTAATTGGGGCCTGTGCCTCAGATATCTCTCTTCCTCATGGTAGAACAGAACAGTAATAATGGAGGAGCAATTACCACTCTATTTCCTCAAGCTTCTAAAGAGAAGAGCAGAGATGGAAGGGGGGAGCAAGTGAGAGATGGAGTCAGAGAAGAGAAAAAACAGCCACTTGATACAAACCATCACATATTCATGAGGTAGAAGACCCATTGCATAAATTATTCTCTTCTAAAACTAAGGCATTCGTAGAGGCAGCACTGTAATGATTATTCCCCATCCTGAATTAATGACACATAGAAAGAGACTGGCTATCTTCTGCACATAGTGAAAAGGATTATGGGAATCGTGAGGTTTTGATTGAGGAGGATGTGACAGTACTGCTGATGCCATGATAAGCTTTTTCTAGAAGAGGAAAAAATGTTGTCAGAATTCATGACTGTTTTTAACGGCTGTCAATAGAGATTTGATGGCCATCTTTGGGTCCAAATTGTGTGTAGAAGCCACAACACCTACCAGCAGATGCTAACCGACCCAGGCTAGCCAGCCAAACCTTGACCCCTTGACCAGCCCAACACAGCAACATTAACTCAACCAATGCTGTGAGTTTAGGGGCGGGACTATCTATTTCTCTGACCAATAGAAGATGAGGGGAGAGTTGTGTAGTTTCTTGTGTGTCTGTACGTATTTTACGTGAGTAGTGTGGGAAGGTTTTTTTGAGGTATACTGTAAGTAATTAGTCTGAAGTATGTGTAGGTAGCTTAAGTTCATCATGTAGGTTACGTAGCATGTTTTTATAGACTGTGATGTGTGTACAGGTTGCATAATGTGCATCTGTAGGTTGTGTTATGAGTGTAGGATGTGTGATTTTGTTCATTGGTTGTGCGCATGTTTGGGTGTGTATGTGTATCTTGGCTGAATGCTTGTTAGTTGTTGTTTTTTTCACCTCCATAAATAACTAAGCAGAGATTTCTCATCACATAAGCTGCATGGTATTATAAGGCATAATGTGTTTATATTAACTTCTGTTCTTTGGATTAATGAGTTGAACAGGGTTGAACAATTTACCTTTGACCCCTCAAACCCCTAACCCTAAAGGTCACATTAGTGAAATTTCTATTGGCTTTTGTCAATAGTGTCAATAGTGTAGCAACGTTTCCTTTCACAGTTCACACAGAAGTCACTTTCAAAGAAAGTAGCTTTCTGGGAGCTTTCGCACGACCAACTTTAACATTGCTCAATTTTTCACCTTTACACGAAATTCCAAATTGTGTGGACTCCTTTTGAAATTATTGCATTTTGTCGGCAAAAATTAATTACTCTCATGTTGTTCCAAACCCATAAGACTTTCATTCATCTTCAGAACACAAATTAAGATATTTTTTTATAAAATCCGAGAGCTTTCTTACCCTGCATAGACAGCAATGCAACTGACACGTTCAAGACCCAGAAAGTTAGTAAGGACATCGTTAAAACAGTCCATGTGGCATCAGTGGTTCAACCATAATTTTATGAAGCTACAAGAATACTTTTTGTGCACAAAGAAAACAAAAATTACTTCTGTGTCAGTCTTTAAAGCGCTTTTCACGACAGTTCCACAATGTATGGATCTACATCAGAATGTCGGCTACAGTGTGAGCAGCATCACACGCATGCGTCGTGGTACTGTTGTGGACATGCCTCAAAGACTGACATGGAAGAGAAGAAATTGTTGAATAAAGTCATTATTTTTGTTTTCTTTGCGCACAAAATGTATTCTCAAAGCTTCATAACATTACAGTTGAACCACAGATGTTGCATGGACTATTTTATCGATGTCCTTACTACCTTTCTGGGCCTTGAAGAAGTCAGTTACATTGCTGTCTATGGAGGGTCAGAAAGCTCTCGGATTTCATCAAAAAATATGATGAACGAAGGTCTTACAGGTTTGGAACGACATGAGGGGGAGTAATGATAGAATTTTAATTTTTGGGTGAACTGTCCCTTTAAATAAATCTCTTGACAAGTGCAATTTCCAGTTCTGTCTTGGGTCCTGGACCAAAAATGTCACCTAATACAACAAAAATACTCAAAATATAAATAAGGAGTTTTTGTTGTTCTTGTTGTTGTTGATTGTAAGTTTTTTTTTTTTTTTTTTGAGTAACAGAGAATTTATGTCTATGAATTGATCTGACATTTCACTATTCAAAGTATGAATCAAATTGATTATAAAAATGTTTGACATAAAATGACAGTACATCAGATATGTAGTTAGAATTAATTTACCCAAATAAAAAAATTAAAAATGCAAATTAGGATCAATTTCATGGAGTGAATATTGCTCTTAATTAGAAAAATGAATTTTTGACACTACTTTGTTGACATATTTCCATTTGACAAAGGAAGTTTGGAGAGTAGTTTAATCTGCAGTAGTAGAATTTGATTGAAAAATGTCTGTAGTGCACATTGAGTAAGTTTTTCCTGTACATTTTAAATTTGTATTATGTATTTGTATTTTTTTCAACTCTTAAAAGTGTTCTATTGAATATATGGCTTAAAAACTAATAGACATGGACTACAAGCCATAAAAGTCTAGTTTTGATTTCATAGGGGGCTTTAACATTTAATGTTTACTCACTATTTCATTCTCTTTTCCTGTCTCCTTTCACACTGTGGTGTTTGTGCTCAAGGCTAAGCTACAACAAATCACAGATTTTTTTTTGTCCACGCTTGCCAGTTGCCATAGCAACAAAAGCTACTCGTGCTGCCAGTGCTACTGATGTAAAATGTAAAGAATTTCTCCAAAACCTTTTTGAAATAAATATCCATCTTTTTCCTCTCTCGTGTCTCCCTGTTTACTTCTTTTCCTCACAGTCTTTGCTTCTCTTTCTCTTTCATATTCTTTAAATATCTTTCTTATCTCTTTAACAGGTGCCTATCCTCGACTATCTTTGAGCTTCAAGCTAAAAAGAAACATCGGCTACTTCATCCTGCAGACCTACATGCCCTCAATCCTGATCACCATCCTTTCCTGGGTCTCCTTCTGGATCAACTACGATGCCTCAGCAGCCAGAGTGGCATTAGGTATGCTATTTATTCATTAGGATGTCCTGTATACAGCTGACAGGATGTATGTCATCCGTCGTTTCCGCTGTGGAAGTGCATGCTTTATTTAACAGCGCATTGTTGGATGTTCCAATAACTAGAATGCCAACATTCGGTATTCTGTTTGAATTGCAACTTTTTCTGTACGCACGCCAGGTCTCCTCAGAGTCCTCACCCTCCCTTTGGTTTACTTTTTCTTGGATCTTGCCTCCAGACAAACACCGACACACACATATACACTCAGACACATACACAGACAGATATTGTAGGGGCGCATGCATCATTTAACAAGGAACCGGGTAGACCCAGGTTGCCACAAACCCATTGCTTTTGACACACTACAGCGACTGCTCGCAGAGAGAGAGAGACTGTTTCCAGTGTGTCTTTGCTCTGATGTTGTTATTCCAGAATGAGGAGTGACTCAGTTTGCCCGAAAGGCTACAGAACCTCTCCAGCTGCAGTGAGTAGCAGGACACAAAAGCTCTGTTTCAAAACCCAGCATAAACAGCCTTTTAAGGCACACTCCCGTTGCGAAGGCGGTTCCAAATGCTGCTCAAATACTAAGGAAGGCAAAAATCTCAGCAACATAATCAAAATTTACTCTTTGAATTTATATAGTATGTAAAATTTGCGTGTGTCATGTATTTTAAAACAAGGAGTGCTACACTGAAAACAATTTCAGTCAGAAATTGCTAGAAAATTTGACAAACAATTGCAAAGGAATGGAAAGTAACAAACTGAATGAAATGTGAAATTCCTAGACAAATTTAAATTATATTTTCTTGAAACATATTTATTTACACATATATATTTTTACAATGTATATGTGTGGCTTACTTACTACATTTTTCAATAGAGAGACAGTTCACAAAAAAGGGTGTAGCTACTTTTTACACAAACTTATGAGTAGCAAAAAAAAAATCCAGATTTGCAGCTGAGCGAACAAAAAAAATATATTCATAAATTGTAAAATTCCTAAATTGTACACTGTTTAAAATCAGTGTTTAAAATTTTTGCACTGAAACACAAAATAATATTGTAATACTTATTTCAGTCATTTTAAAATGTAGTAATATCCCTTTTTATATGTAAAATTATAATTTAATGTATACACACTACCATTCAAAAGTTAGTTTTTTTAAGAAAATAATACTTTATTTACTTATTTCTTTTTTATTCATTGCTTACTTTTATCAGCATATTAGAATGATTTCTGAAGGATCATGTGATTTCTGAAGACTAGAGTAATGACTGCTGAAAATTCAGTTTTGTCATCACAGGAATAAATTAAGTTTTAAAATATATTAATTAAAATTGTAATAATATTTTAATAATATTAATGTATTTTTTATCAAATAAATGCAGCAGGAGAGACATCTTTCAAAAACCTTAGCAAATCTTACCACAAATTATGAACGTTGTATATATGGTTTCATTTAATAATAGCATACATAATTGTAATTTGCTCCACTATTAAAACAACTTTAAATGCAGTTTACTATTTTTTTATTATTCGCCCGTAGTACTGATAACTACCTTTATACGCAAAGATACTGTGTAGTTGAACTGGTTTAAATTATGAGCAGCTTGTTCCATTTCAGTCAGGATGCTGCCTATTTAGACAGTTGCCAGCAAGGCAGCTTTCTTGGTTGTGAAACAGAGCTACTGCGAGCGGCTTTTAAACTAAATTTCAGTCTCACTGCCTCCAGCCTACTCACTGCCTGTGTGGACAGCAAACTCAGAGCATATGAGCTCAGATTTACACCAAATTCTGCTGAAGAGACTTCAGTGCATGTACAATATTATCATCTGGGCATTTTTAAATCACAGAGATAGATCACAGAGCGCAGTTCAATATTTTTTTAATCACATGTTTAATGTGTGCAAGAGTGTGTTTGTTCATGCACCCAGGTGCGGCTCTTTGAGATGGATGTGATATGTTGGATATGGGCCTTCTTTAGGGAAATTGTCCTCATTAACCATGTTAAGCGGAGAAATGAGAACACTTTACACTGGGAGGAAGGAGTCTCCTGGGTCCCCCACACATATACCACCCATCTCACCTGCCTCTACGCATCATTACAAGGCCCCCACCCCCGTCTATCTATTTTCTTACTCTCTCTGTTTCTATTCCTCTTTTTCTTTGTCTTTTTCTGCTGTCCTCCCACAGCCAGGCAGCCAAATGAAAACAAAGGGATCAATGCAGCTAGAAAACAATTACATTTAACTTCAATCCCAAGGCATGCTGCAGCACAGATGAATCTCTGCCTTAAATGCCTCTGTCTCGCTGCCTCCCACTGCTCGCTGACTCCATCTATTCTCTGCAGCCACATCCGGCCCGGCCTCGGCCCTGTATCTCTCACTGCATTACTGCAGCACACTTAAAGACTTGATTCACTTCAGAAAGGAAGTTATCAAATGATGCAAGAAGCAAACATCTCGAATGATGTTTCATTGATGCCTTCTGATTGTTTTGCTGACGTGGTCAGGCGTGTAGATTTTCAGCTGAGATTATTATACTGTAAGATCTCAAGACTGGCTAATGACTAAAGCAGAACATATTGTGAGTTATATTTGTAGTCCAGCTTTTTAGATTTTTTTATGTACATTCCTAGTCTCATTAAAATTACCAATTGCCAATTATCTATTTTGGCAGTATTTATTTATTTAATATAATTTTAGGAAACTTTGGCTCCATTCTAATATTAATCAGCCACACAAGTTCTGTCATTTAGTCACCCAATGTCATTCCAAACCTGTATGAAACCTCTTCATTCTTGGAACACAAATTTTATGTAATGTACTGGTTTCTCTTTCTCAATGGAATAACAGTGAATTGGGACTGAAGCTTTCAAGAATAAAAAAAGCACTAAATAATATCAGTTGTCTTCTCAAATCATCACAGCTTTGTGTGAAGTCAGTTCTTGAACAAATCATTTAGAAAGTTCCTCTTCAGGAACTCGAGCTGCGTCCGAGAACGCTAGGGGAACGCCTTCAGTGTAACCGGCTCTGAATACAAGTGAAATCTATCCAAAGGATGGGCGAGACGTCACGGGCGAGGTGACGTAATGACCAGCTGGTACAAAAGCACGTGCGGTGAAACCGGCGTCAGCTTTCTGTCATTCAGCTAGCGCTCTGTCTCTGTGAGTCATATTTGGTGTTGTCTGTCTATAATCATGTCTAAAAGCCAGTATAAGGCGAAGCACGAGGGCGAGAGCAAACAGTACAAGCAGTGTGTTCCTCCCTGCAAACGCTATTTGTGTGCAGGTGATACACACAGCTTGTGTGTGGTTTGCTTGGGAGCGAGGCATGCGGAGGCGGCTCTCGAGGGGGCTGACTGCCCGCACTGCGAGAGCCTCCCTCTGCGTACGCTTCGCTCCCGAAAGGCCCTCTTCTCAAGCGAGGGTTCTTTCGTCAGCGTTCCCCGCGGTGCTGGCCCCGCTTCCGCTGAGGCGGAGTGGCGTCGGCGCTCGTGGGGTTCGCAGCGGGATCTGATGGAGGGATCGGAGACGAGCGAGTCTCTATCTCCGTCCTCACCCGTCAGATCCGATGACCGCTCCCCGAGATCGGAAGCCCGCCTGGCGGATACTTCCCCTCGGGCAGCAGCCTCTGCGTTTCTCTTGTCTTCCTCCGAGGAGGTTGACACGGGAAACGTCGAAGACGTTGCGCCCTCTCTTTCGCCCCAATATGAGGAGCTTGTGGAGGTGGTCACTCGTGCCGTGGCGAAGTTAAATCTCGACTGGCCGGCCGAGTGTCATGTCGAACCGCAGAGAGGCAAGTTGGACGAGCGCTTTCTGCGGTTTAAGACTTCATCTCCACATCGGAGCCTGCCTTTTT
>JAFVLL020034541.1:0-14142 GCA_021397915.2 Tor tambroides
TATATATATATATATATATATATATATATATATATATCCCAAAAGCTTTTTTGTGCTAGATTTGCTGCCGAGTTCAAAAAAAAAAAAAAAAAGTACCATGTACAATAATATCGCTCTGCTTTCACACATACTGTTGATTTAGACTCTACCGCACTGTTTTGTAGTGAATAATGCCGGTGTGGGTATGATTGGTCCTTTGGAGTGTCAGAATGTAAGTGCTATGCAGGAACTCTTCAACACTAATTTCTTTGGGCTAGTGAGACTGGTTAAGGAACTGCTGCCTGACATGAAGCAGCGTCAGAGTGGACATATCGTAGTGATGAGCAGTGTCCTGGGCATCCAGGGTAATACCACATAGCTCATTTTTTATAAGCCACATACATTTAACTGAAAGAATAATACAATTACTAATTTGTATTAGTAATAATACAAATACTGTTTAAAAATATATACATACATAAATATTTAGAGTACTCTTTTTTTTTCAGGACTACTTTTCAATGATGTATATGCTCCCTCTAAATTTGCTGTAGAGGGGTTTTGTGAGAGTCTTGCTGTGCAAGCTATGAAGTTCAATTTCAAGTGAATACACAATAAAACAAATTCTCTAGCAAACTGATAAAAAAGGGCTAGGTTAACAAAATATGCTTAGAGGTAAATTCACTTTTAATCAGCTGGTCCCAAAGTCTTAAATCTTATAAGTATATTGGCTTTTGCATCTGAACTCTTCATATATTCGTATATATATATATGCAGCAAAAACGGTAAAATTTTAAAACATTTTTACTATTCAAAATAACTTTTCTATTTGAATATTTTTTCAAATGTAATTTATTGCTGTGATTTCAAAGCTGCATTTTTAGCATCATTACTCCAGTTACATGATACTTCAGAAGTCTAATATTCTGATTTTCTGCTCAAAAAACATTTATTATTATTATTATTATTATTTTTTTTATTATTATGTTGAAAACATCTGAGTAGAATTTTTTCAGGTTTCTATGATGAATAGAAAGTTCAGAAGAACATTTATCTGAAATAGAAATCATTTGTAACATTATAAATGTCTTTATCATTACTTATTATCAATTTAAAGTATCTTTGCTAAATAAAAGTATTAATTTCTATAATTTCTTTCCCCCAAAAAAATTATACCGACTCCAAGCTTTTGAATGGTGTAGTGTATAATGTTACCAAAGCTTTGATCACAGGAATAAATTACATTTTAAAATATATTCAAATTGAAAACAGTTATTTTAAATAGTAAAACTATTTCTAAATTTTACCGAACTTTGGATCAAATAAATGCAGGCTTGGTGAGCAGAAGAGACTTCTTTAACAAACATTAAAAATCTTACTTTTCAAAAACCTTTGACTGGTAGTGTATATATATATATATATATTGCTGATACAAGTGATGCAACTTTGAGCATCAAGTTTATCTGATGAACTCTGTGTGGCAACACAAATGAGGAATATTGCACAAATGTGGTATAAAACTTAAAAGCTAAGCAGGTAACTAAAAAGCTTCAAGTCAAAAAACACTCAACATTTGGTTATATTGCTATGAAACAGCTTTGCTATAGGAACTAAGATGGAGTGAATGAAGGAAATATTTGTTGGAAAGGAAACTCTCAATGTCACCTAACACGTCCACTCGTCGATCTGGCAAGCTGCTCACACACTCTCTGATGGAGTCCTCACAGGTGGCATCCAGCTGTCGGATCTCCAGGGATCTGTTGAGGGTTTCTCCAGCTGCTATCTCCAGAGCTTCTCTCTTATCCAGGTCCCTCATAGTGGCCACAACTAACTCAAGCACAATCAATTAAAAACATTACAAAGTCATATATTACACTTACCTGATCATTAGCTAATGTACCTTCTGTAAAGATCTTAGAATATTGTTCCACCCTTAATAAATAACTACACAGGAACAAATGAGTAATACAACATTAACATTCTAGTGGTTACTATTAACTACTGTAACAACAAACTTCAATTAACAAATTAATAAGTAATAGCACTCAGTTGAATGTGTTAGTTAACTGTTATCAAATCGCTAACTACTTTTTTTCATACCTCCCAAAGGAACAACTAAGAAACTACATATAGTTTCATAATTAATGTAAATAAAGTAGAATGCATAATTCTGAAGTGAAAATCATGGTAACCCATTTGTGAAAGCATGATAACTAATGAATGATGACTGAAGTCATTGTAAGTTTTTGAGTTTTTGGTCAGATTTTGGATCGTAAATCCTTCTGATGGATTTGTTAACACTTGAGTCACATGAGTATTAATGTAAACCCAATCTTAAATCTTCTAATCATTCATTGGTTAGGAGAGATAACTGAAACAAAAAGAGACATACATAGAATCATTACAAATTATTTTATAGCTTACTTTTTTTAGCAATTGGTGTATGGCTGACACTGCAAAATGTTCCAGAAACTTGACCACAGCCATAAGGTGCAAAAAAACTGCAATTAAATATCAATTTCTTTGAAATTGTCAATAGTCAGTTGTAGCCTACTAATTATTAACATATTATTATCTATTAATTCTGTAAGTGGTTAAACGTTAAAGTCGTTGATAAAATCAAAATTAAAATCATGAAAATCATAAAATAATGAAACTGTATGTAGTCCCCTGGGAGGCATGAAAAAACAAGTTACTGATTAGCTAATAGTGAACATTCAACTGAGTGCTGCTTACTAATGCGTTAATCAGTTTCATGTTAATTAACAGTATTTTCATATATACATACACACACACACACACACATACATACAGTATATAGGCGTTTTACATTCATATGTAGTCTTCTTACCTTTGAAGCGCTTTAATTTATCTTTGCAAGGCGGACAGCCACCCCCAAACCAATTCCAAATGAGCATCCTGTCGCCAAAATTTTTCGTGTCCCCATAACTTTCGTTCAAGGATGATTTCTAATCTAAAACCACATCAAAAGCATTAAACTTTAGTAACACTATATTTGCCACAGCTACAGTGTTCTGTTCAGAATCACAACCGTGTTATGACCATTTTTTTGGTAGCTCATACGTTATATGCCTCAGTTTTACACATAGCCTATATATGTACATATATTACAGCACATAACATCAATGCTAATAACATTTAAAAAGCTCTACAAAATGCAAGCGTCAGTAACTATACTGTAACAAGAGCACTAAATTAAAGTTTCACATTTTTCGTGCTAGTTGAACATTTAAAGGTACAAATAAATGTACAGAGAACACTGAAATGTTTCTGGACTACGGATTAAATCTTAAACAGATTTACTTATAGCACGGGAGCGCGCCTCATGTGCGCGTTTCAACAGTCAGTTGCGCACTATAGTTTTGATAAATTTCACATCTAACCGCATGACAAGTGTTATGTTTCATAAAGGTCGTTACGTTTTAATATTAAGCATTCAAAAATGACGACAGTTGCACTGCGTGAAAAACAAAACATGAGATACAAAATAGTGATGAAGACTAAACCAGAAGTGTTCTGGGACATGCACTTACTGAATGCAACTAAACCGTCCGTTCTGTAGCATGCACAGACCTGTGACCTCTTGACAGCCATAAACTCCTTTCAGCCGGAACGCGTGAGTTCTGCACTAGAGCGGCATTGTGAAAACAAGTCATGTTGCAGAGGTCGCGTTGCGTTCAGAGAACCCTGGGATTTGAAGTCATTGACTGTATAACAACAACAACAACAACAACAACCCTAATAATAGTAATAATAATAATAATAATAATTATTATTATTATTATTATTATTATTATAGGCCTATAGATTTGTATAAAAAATATATGTCCTGAATTGTTTTGAGGAGGTTCAATGTTCTGCTGATGCTTGACATATGGTTATTTTTTTTTAGTTATTTTTGTCATGAACAAAATGGTGTTTGTGAACTAATCTTGTCTAAACCGTTCTTATTCACTTCAGTGCGCTAAACTGGAGGGGGCATGTTTGTTCGTATACAGAATCAAAATGACGCAACGATGTTACACTGAAACACGTAATTGATTTAGTGAATCACTGAACAAATTTGAATGATTCTTTTTAGTGAACAGATTCGAGATCCGAATTACTCCACGAATCCAATTCCTCACTACAAATTTACATGAACAGCCAAGGGTGCTAATTTTGTGCTCGGTTTACAGCTGTATTGTGGCGACCTCTAGTGGTCATGATGTGGTATTTCTAATCAAACTGAAAGTGACATATCACACTAACACACAGAAAGCGCTGAAAGGAAACGGTGCCACAGAATAAGAGGTTTAGCGCTGTCATTACAGGTACTAAAACAACACCGAATCACAGAGAGATGAGTCGAATGCGTGAAGAAGTGGAGGTACAGTATTTGTTATTCGTAAAAACACAGTTAAATAGCGTATGATATTTTTTTGCATAAAATATGACACGCTATTAAAGGAAGTATAGTCCAGTAACTTCCTCAACAGTCATAGTACATATCGTATGTAGGTTAAAAACGGATTGGTGTTTTTTTCTGCATAAAGATCACCTTTGTGTTCATTTTAAAGGGCCACACACGAGTCTCTCACTCAGTTTTCTACTACGTGGTTGTTCTTTCAAATAAAGCTAAATACATGTAAATATGTTTCTCTCTCTCTCTTGACTCAGCTGGAAAAAAGTGTCAGGCGACTGAGAGAGAAGTTTCATGGACTTATTGAAATTGACAAGGCTGTACTTCTCATGCGACGCTATGGAAACAACCATCGTATGGTTGCAATGTGTGTCGCCCTGATGGCAGATAACGACAGAGGTAAAGTGCCAACCTTTTGTTTTAAGAACCAGAGTATTATTTGCCATTACATCTACTGTGTGTGCAATTTCGATTTATTTTTTATATTTTTAATATGTCCGTTTTAAGTTTATGTGTTTGTATCGACTGCACATATTTATTTGATGTTTTTTTTTTTTTCGTAGAGCTGGACGAGGAAGACAAGTCAGCTTTGAATAATGACCCTGTAGCTAAGGTACGTTGCAGGTAACTTATGTAAATTTATGGAAAGAGCTTTATGGAAAGTATTTGGACACCTAAGGCACACTTAAAATATATATAAAAGGTATTGCATTAGATTACAAAATAACAGGGGTTTTGCATTTAAAGAAAGGCATTTGTTATCTAATGCATTGAAATTACGTGTGACCTAAGTGTCCATATATTTACTGGGGTCACTGTTTAATTCTTTGTTATTCATTAACATATTCTCTGCACTCATATAGAACGTGGTTATGAAACTCAAAGCTGATGAAAAACAACAGGTAGCCTAACATCCCAACCCTCTCCTAACAACCTGCAAACATGATCTGTTATGTTATGTGATTTCTGAAAACGAAAGTACCAGATACTGCTGTTTACGTTACAGTCTTTTATTGTATAATGTGATAGTCATCAAACATTTATAGGAAGAAAAACCCGCCAAGTCATCTGGATCCAGTGGTGCCAGTCACTCAGCACAAGTAAGGAGGAGTTTCCCTATTTGGATGTGGATTTACAGGATAAATAAAACATCATGTTACACTGTAGTCTTACTGCATCACTCCCGTCCCACTTCAGGCGCCGGCCAAGAAAAAACCCAATGATGACACTGATATAGCGGTTAGTTGCTTTGCGTTGTTTACTTGAATTATCAGTCATACCAAGGTTAATACTGAAGAACTGTATGTGTACTGTAAGCAATGTGAGCTAACATGCACAGACATGCTTGCAGGAGCTTGGGGCACGTCTACGAGTTCTGCCATTAACAGAGGAGAACAAACGAATGTTTGACCAGGCCCAGGAAAACCAGATCCCTTCTGTCATACATCAGTTTGCCTGTGAGTCATGTGACAGGGACTGGTGGCGACGTGTGCCTCAGAGGAAAAGGGTATGATGTGGGACCACACCTTACAGGTTTAAATCACATTGACTCTGTGTTTTTCCCATGTTTAGCATTCATCTGTGTGCACTTGGCTTGTTACAGGTGTCACGCTGTCATCGATGCAAAAAGAAGTATGACCCTGTGCCAGCCAACAAAATGTGGGGTATTGCAGAGTTTAACTGTCCAAACTGCTTGCGGACCTTCAAGTAAGACATTTTGTATGCTGTGCTGTATATTGCTGTTCTTCAGTGTTAAATAACGTCTAAGGCAGTGTTTTTTTTCTTCTGCATATGACGAGGAGTAAATGTATTAATATTTTATGCTTCTGTAAGGGGTTTTGGTCGGATGGACGGACGTTCCCCTTGTTACGACTGTCGCTCAGCCATTTTCCCCACAAGGATTCTACCACCCAAGAAGAGGAGCTTGATGCCTGGGCCTAGAAGCAGAAATCAGCACAGCTGCCTTGCTGAAGACTGTTATAATCGAATGGGTAATTTGATGCTGTTTGACACAATGACCACTAGAGGTCTTGCACAATCTCAAGGTGTTACATAATTATATACAGTGTTCAGACCACGAAAATATCAATCAGTAAAGGTAATGTTAAAACCAAAATTCTTTGTATTGAGCCATAAGATCAAGATGTGCCGTTGAGCTCCTCTGAAGGCCTGCGAAGCATAGTGTGACAATTCATTACAATTTTACTGTTTGATTTCTTTAAAAGGCAACATGAAATCTAAATTTGCTCTGCTTTAACCTCCTGAGACCCTGTGTCTTCATATGAGGACATTATATTTCAGTGAATTTCTCTGAGACTCTACATGCCACAGTTTTAAGTACGGATGTCCTGTACAGAGCACATTCAGGGCTTTTCATTGATACCAAATGTTTGGAAGTTTCACCATGACCACTCCCTCTCCTTGGCCTTCAAAAATGGCTGACATTAATTTAGTGATCAAATGTAACACACTTATGGAAATATGATAATATTTTGTAACTATCATTTAAATCTGACTAATTTTTAAACTGTTTGTCATAAATCAACGTCTCAGGAAAATGATATGGGGTTTCAAATCAAAATATGACTTTCTGTTACGAAACAGACATTGATTTCATACATGTCCTCATATGAGGACACCGGGACTAAAAGCATTTTTATCTTGACAATAATTACTCCCATTATTACACTTCTTTTTTTCATTACATGTTGCCCCAAAAACATATTAATATGCAAATTAGATACAGTTCATAGATACATTGTATATTTTGGGAAAACCCATTTATGGCCATTTTACACACATTTTGCATAAAGAAAAATGGTATATCAAATCATTCTGTTATAACAGTTGAGAATCATCTTTATACAAAGTTTGGTATAAAAAAAATCCTGAAACCTAAAAATGTTGTAAGAGCCATTATATGGTTTGTTGTAATTACATTTTTTACCACTGGGTGGAGTGTGGGACTTAATGAGTATATAGGTAGCCAGAGACTAAAACTTGAGTCCTGGTGTCCATAGCATAGCATAACATATGAATGAAATATCATTTTTCAAAAAAAAAAAATATATATATATATATATATATATATTTTTTTTTTTTTTTTTTTTTTTTTTCCCTTAAGCTCTAAACAATGTAATGACATGAAAAAATACTAAATTTTTCCTAAAAAATTTTTTTCCCATGTCTCAGAAGGTTAAATATGCTCTGCTTCTAAGAGCAGTTTGACTTTATTTTTGACTCACCTAAGCTGTGCAAGTTATTGGTAAATAATAGCCATAGCAAATAGTAATCATTTAGGTGCTATGTCAACATGATATGTTATAAATTGTACAGGGGAAAAAAATAGCAAATAGATTTGAAAACAAGTTCTAGGAAGGTTCTGTATTCAGGTCCCATTCTGGTATGGATCACCATTCTGATGGATATAATCAAGTTAATTTTGTTCATCAAGTTAATTTTGTTCATAAAAGTACACATACAGTTCCCGTTATTTTTTCCCAGTACATATCCAGCATCATTGAGAAATACAGTGGGATGTAAATGATTCATTCATTTAAAACAACATTTTCATGACAAATATTAAAGGAATACTTAAAAATTTAAATTCAGCAAAATAAAAAATTGCTGAAAATTTACTCACCCTCAGGCCATCCAAGATGTAGATGAGTTTGTTTCATCCTGAGAACAGATTTGGAGAAATTTAGCATTACTTGATCACTTGCTCACTGATGGATCCATTGCAGTGAATGGGTGCCGTCAGAATGGGAGTCCAAACAACTGAAAAAAACATGACAATAATCCACAAGTTTTAAATTCCATAGGAATTCCGCAAACACGGGTGTTCTCAGATTTCTGGACCACACTGTGTGTCTCATATTTCTCAACACTATTTCATGTCAATTTAACATTTTTAAAGCAGAACCGTATGAATATAACCATCTGCATGTTTGTCTTACCTAGAGCCCCATGTACCTGGTACCCAATGCATTCACCCACACAGCCGACAGAAGAACAGGAAGCCACGTGTGGTTTACCCCAGCCCCCCTCACATCAGCAGCGGATCCACTGTCAACACCTGTCTGAGCCAGGGCAGTCTGATAGAAAGCATCAGTGAGCTCATTCTAGATGACATTGAAGAAGAGTCTGATGAAGACTCTGACAGCAGCACCTGAGGCAGCAGCAAAAACCAGTTAACGACTGACATCACTTGAGCTGTTGCTTTGAATGAAACATGATATAACTTCTAATGTAACTTCAAATAATTTGCTCAACTGTATTAAAGCGTAAGCGGCCTGAATGAAATGTGTAATCCACTGCAGACTGTATGAACACAGTGCAACACACACCAAACACAGAATCTAGATAAGGAGTGCTGCAGTGTGTGTTTGCGAGAGTGAACATTTGTGATTCTCAGCCATACAGATGACTCACTGAAGTGATATGAAACTACAAGGCTGTTAACAAACCTGGAAATACTTAATAGTTGGAATGACTGTCAACCAATTAAAGCCCTGAGCATTCAGCATCACTGTGATAGCATGATTATTACAGAGCTGATGTGAACAGACCTGTCCAGATTTTGTTTTTGACGTAACTCGTAACTTCCTTTCCTTATTCTTTGAATTACATTATACTGTTGGTTAGTACGTTTATTTGCATATTTAAATTATATTTCCCCCTCACATGACTAATGATCATTTTTGTGTCATTGTTAGGGTCTTATTAATGGATTCATAAGCCACACAAGAATAGTCATCTGTAACACTTTACAGTACGGTTTAATTTTTTTTTTTGACAACTACATTACTTACAACACTTCTAAAGCATTTATTAATCTTAGTTGCAGTTTAAATTCAAAAGTTGTATCTGTTAACATTAATGCACTGTGATCTCAAATTAAAATGATACTTTTTATTAACATTAGCCTAACGTTAGTAAATGCTGTAAAAACATACTGTTTCATTGTTACTTAATGTTAGTTAATGCATTAACAGATATGACCGCATTGTAAAGTGTTTCCTAGTCTTCAAATTACATATGACACCAAAGAACAGAGTATTCCAACTATTCAGTTTGATTTTTCAACTTTCAATATGTCCTAGTTGTTGTTTTGCCTAGGTTTACATTTCTCAGTTTTGTCAGAGATTACACTTCACGCCACTAACAAAGACAGGCGCTTAAAAAGGAAAAGCAGACAATTCCTGATGATTAAAACAGATCTGCTGTTATGTCAGCCTTACATAACAAGCTGTCGTACACACATAAGAGTTGCATGGCGAAGATTTCAGGGACATCTGCAGGGGAAAATTATGGCCAAAGACAAACAATGTGTTAAACCTACTATTAATGTGTCAAAATAAAAATGATCTAGAATAAACATGTGGATGATTTATGAGCAGTTTGTCTGCTGTTATATCATAATTTTGCACGATTGCATTGATGAATAATCATACCAGATGCTGTAAGAACTTACGTATTGTACAATGCATGAACCCAGCTACACCCAACACTTGTACAACCGTTACAGAACCCTAAACAAAAGATATCAGATAGCACCAGTACTGAACAGGAGATAAAGTATCGTCTTTTAACAGCAAAACCTTTGAATATATCCTGAATTGAACATAAAGAATTATTATCTCTATGTGGACACACAAAACACACAATTCTGGGTGTCAAAGGATTTTGCTTCACCCATAAAACACAGAAGTTATTGTCTGAAAGTAAAATGATCTTGTTCGCTGAAATTTGACACTCTTGACAAAACTACAGTTTAACAATCTAAATGTCTGGGTACACAATAGTTGCATCTTAAACTATGCATCCATAAAGAATTCTGCATTAAAACATTACTTAATTAGATGTCCTTGAAGAGACAATAAAACAAAAATGGCAAAATGCATTGCACTTATTGTACTGTCTATATGGGCCAACAATCTCCTTCCATTTATCAAAGGCTTCCGTTGCAGTTAGTCACCTGAAAAAATATTCCTCTTCTACTCCAAAAAGTTAAGCAACTTTGACATTTAGCCTACTTAAACATCTGGATGACTGTCATGCTCACTACTGCACACCGTGAACAGAGCTGTAGTCAGTCCGTGGTCACAGGTTATGTTTGCTTATTTTACATCAATGACCGTATTGATGGAATGTCAGGCACAAAGATAGTTTGGCTTTAGAATGAAATCCAGAAGTTATTGTGCAACAACCTCATGAGAACCCCATCTAGCCTTACAGCCAACTTTTTGTTTTCCGACTACATAATCACACATCAACCATTGTATAAAAATGCAAGCACTGCTGAGCTATCACTAAATGTGCTGTGCATATCAATATACAGTACTGTACACTCTTACAAATAACGGATCTTTATAGGCATTGATGGTTTCATGAAGGACTTTTAACATCCATTGAATCTTTCCATTCCACAAACAGTTCTTCATAGTGGGAAAAATGTTCTATACATTATTAAAATGTTCTTTACACTTAAAAAAAAAAGGTTCTTTTAAATATTGATCACTAGAAGTTCTTTGTGGAATAGTTCTTCTATGGCATGACTGCAAAAACTCCTTTTTGGAACCACTGGATATTGCTATTTCACAAAAATTAAAAAATAAGATAACTTTCAACCACAAGGAAAGAAAAATAGATGAAATACTGTCCCTAGTAGTGGATGAGACAAAGACTCTTACTTAACATGCTTACATGACTGCAGGGTTGGGGCGTGTCTTGTAGGAGGGAACAGATTTCATAACATTACATACATGTATAAATAACAGCTTGCAGACGCACGTGTGCATGATTCCTCTCTGCACAGCAACAACATTCTACAACATGTAAGTACTGAAGCTTCTACTCTCGTACACTGCTGTAAAAACCGCAGTAGCACCATAAAATGACTTCAAACAGTCTAGTTGCTGCTAGAGTTCCCTAAAAGTAACCTCATTTTTTCTGTTTTTAATGTTTTAAAGGATTTGTCTGACAGGAGTGATTGTGCTGCTCTTTGCAGTGACTGTAGATGGAAGAGTTGGGTGAGATTCATTTTTACCTCCTTTGCAGCAGTAGAATAGCCACACCACAAAGATTATGTGTGCATTGTTGTGTATAAGTCATGTTTAGAGTATTGTGCTGACATCTCTCAGGGACTCCACTAGTGAATCCAGTTACTGCACAGAGACAAAAGAGTGCTTTCTGTTTGACTCGGTTTGTGTGGGAGATGGTTATGAGGTGAGATATAAGATAGCACGTACATGAGAGATTAAAGAGTTTGAATATTTAGCAACATATTAAAAGACAAGCTCAAACACATCAACTTGGTCATGGTAAAGAGCAGAAGTGCTCTTTTTCTACAGGTACGCCACTATGATGCTGCCAAGTGGGTGACCACAGAAGCTGAATCCTATGTAATGGAAGTTGCAATTTCAAGAGCGTTCAGGAAACTTTATAAATACATCACCGGAGAAAATGAGGCTGGTGAGTTTGTGTCAGATTTTGCGGAAGACCAAATTTCCTTACAAGGACATTAAAACCTGACTTTTATCATAGGGATCATTAAGGGATACTCCACCCAAAAAAAAAAAAATTACTCACCCTCACGCGTCCTAGATGTATAACTTTCTTTCTTCAGATGAACACAAACAAAAGTTTATAGGAAAATAATCATTCAGCCTGTTTTGCAACATTCTGTGTGAATGTGCAAGACTTCAGGAAATTAACCAGAAAAAGTGCATTAAACGGTAAAGCTATCCAGTGTCCAGTAATGAGTTGAAATAGCATGACAACAAATACCAGTTTGCAGGATCAAGCAGCATAACTGACCATTTTGTACGGGTAAAATAACCTGAAGCGACACCGGAAACCTTGCACATTTACAAACAGCCCCATCCTCTTATAATGCAGTGTACAGGACCCCCAACGCTTCAAAAAACACGCCAAGTGAACACAACGGCAATACGTCCCCAGTTGATCGGTATGTGTAAGAAAAATACTTCGACTAGGTCCCGTGGACCTGCATTAGATGGACTGACTTAAAGAGATGGATTTTTTATTAGCCATTAGCTATATTATTATTATTACTATTATTATTATTAAAAATCTTCGTTTGTGTTCTTCTGAGGATTTTGCATTCAGTAGTTTTTTTGCTTGGTCTCTGCCCTTCCGAAAACAAAATAGGCCTACTGTTAGAAGCTGCACTGCCATCTATCCACAAGTCGAGTTTTTTGTAAACTACACAAATATTTGAGTTCAGTGAGCGGTCTACGCTATAATTATTTCCCTTAAATGTCCATCAAAAAAAGAAAGAAAGCAGGATTTTCTCAGATCAGATCAGAAATACTTTATTAATCCCCGGAGGGAAATTAGGTTCGTTACCACAGCTCCAAAACACAAGATAAAAATACAAATAGAAACCTATATACAAGAAATAAAAATAAACTAATAAGATTTAAATAACCATACAAGTAAAAATATAATATTGCACAATAAAATAGTTATTATACTGAGGAATTATAACGTCTGTTAGACACAGGTAAAAAAGTGTGTCGCTCTGTGGAGCACCTAGGTTAAATAAGTCTTTGACTGAACGTACTCCTGTGTCTACCCAGGACATTATTAAGTGGGTGAGAGGTGAACATCCCTCTTTCTGACACTACAGTCAGAGAGTCCAGCTCAACCCCCACAACAGAAGCAGCCTTATGGATAAGTTTGTTCAGTCTATTGGCATCAGCTACCTTCAGTCTGCTGCCCAGCATACAACAGCAAAAAAGATTACCACAGACTCGTAGAACATCTTCAGCATCGTCCTACAGATGTTAAAGGACTTCAGTCTCCTCAGAAAATTGAAGCAGCTCTGGTCCTTCTTGTAGACGGCTTCCGAGTTCTTAGTCCAGTCCAGTTTATTGTTCATGTGGACTCCCAGGTATTTATAATCCTCTACAATATCCACTGAGACCCCATGAATGGAAACAGGGGTCATAGGTGCCATAGTCCTCCATAGGTCGACCACCAGCTCCTTTGTTTTTGTCACATTGAGCTGTAGATGGTTCCACTCACACCATGTGACAAAGTTATCCACTGTAGTCCTGTACTCAGTCTCCTCACCACCGCTGATGCAACCAACTATAGCTGAGTCATCAGAAAATTTCTGAAGATGGCAGGACTCAGTACAACAGCTGAAATCTGCAGTATACAGGGTGAAAAGGAAAGGAGACAGCTCCGTCCCCTGTGGAGCTCCAGTGTTGCAAACCACTCTATGACACACAATGCTGCAGCCGAACATACTGTGGTCTGCCAGTCAGGTAGTTCACAATCCAGGACACGAGGGAGGCATCCACCTGCATAGCTGTCAGCTTCTCACCCAGTAGAGCCGAACAAATGATATTAAAGGCACTGGAGAAGTCGAAAAACATGACTCTCACAGTGCTTGCCGCCTTATCCAGGTGAGTATAAGCTCGATTCAGCATATATATGATAGTGTCTTCAACTCCCAGGTGGGGCTGGTAGGCAAACTGAAGGGGATCGTATCAACGGCAACAACATAAACAAACATTACTGCACATGCGCGCTTTTGTGGCCCTAACTTAACTTCCGGTAGACTTCCAAACGGAATCAAGTCCCTCTATAGAGCAGTGTTTCCCAACCCTATTCCTGGAGGCACACCAACAGTGCACATTTTGGATGTCTCCCTTATCTGACCAATATATTTCTGGTCCTGGAGTCTCTACTAACAAGCTGATGAG
>JAFVLL020034541.1:14242-66334 GCA_021397915.2 Tor tambroides
CCTGGAGGCACACCAACAGTGCACATTTTGGATGTCTCCCTTATCTGACCAATATATTTCTGGTCCTGGAGTCTCTACTAACAAGCTGATGAGTTAATTCAGGTGTGTTTGATTAGGAAAAGTTGGAAAATGTGTAGCGTTGGTGTGCCTCCAGGAACAGGGTTGGGAAACACTGCTCTAGAGTAACGTTAGATAATGTTTTGATTACAAGCAAAATATATGTTTGCTGCGTAAATCAGACGGGTTTATTGAAAATGCAAATTCATTCTCTGCCAGCAGGAGGTGCTTTAAAGCGGGAGAAATAGAGGTTTCCCCGGTAACGGCTGTACACAAAGCAAAGGCTGTACAAACGCTGCTTTATCAGGCAATATAACATGCAAGATTACATGAAAATGACATTGAAATTTTTCTAAAAACAGTCTTCCTTCAGAAATACAGTGATTTTTAGTACGTGCTCATGTTTATTCAAGGAAGCCTTTTGGAAAATCTGTCAGTTTTGATATCGTGACGGGTCGCCATAAATAAATAAATGTATGGGAAACACATCCCACAAGCACAACAACCAGAGCCCAACTTCATTACTCATCACTTTAACTTTACTCTGTCTGCCGACCACAAACTTTGCGCTTGTCAGCTCCACAAGCCAGACCGATAAACAAACACAGAATGGAAGTTAACTTAGGGCCAGGCGCGTGCGCTCGATGAAACTGTCTATAAAAGGCCTAACCATGGGCCTGAGCTCCTCCAGCACCAGTCTCTCCAAAATCTTCATAACATGGGACGTTAATCCTTAGGGTCACTGGAACAAGACTTTTTTGGAACAGGAACGATGCACAAAGTCTTCCATAACAGAGGAGCCTTCTGCAGTCTCAGGCTCATGCTGTAGACCACAAAGCTGGGAGGCACAGGCTTTAAGCACCCTTGGATGGATCTTATCCGGGCATACAGCCTTGCTGGAATGGAGCTTCCTCAGCTATCTTCTCACATGGTCAGGTGTAAATGGCACAGTAGAGGTGATAGAGGAAAAAGGTGCAGAGTCAGGTGGGAGAGAACAGGGTAAAATGCTCTGAAGACGGGGAGAGGGTGAAAAAGGTGAAGGCTGTAAGCAGGCTGGGGGTCTATGTGGAGGGGGAGGTTCCGAGAGTTGAGTGGCTAATGATGGTGGACAAACAGGGGAGTCCTGGGGAGGAAGGGCAGAAACATCATTAAATCTATTAAAAAACAGATTAAATTCATTGGCCCTTTATACACCACCACCAACACCTCCACCTTTGAAAACCTGTGATGGTCCTCATGCCACTCCAAACCTCTCTTAAATTGTTCTGCTGAAGCTTCCCCTCCAACCTCCTCCTATAAGTGTCTTTAGCCTCTTTGATTTTAACTTTCAGTTCCCTCTGCACTCTCTTCACCTTCCATCTGTCCCCCTCCCTAAATGCCCTCTTCTTCGCATTCAGGATGGCCTTGATGTCCTTTGTTACCCATGGCTTGTTGTTGGGATAACAAAGGATAGTGCTTGATAGTACGATGCAGTCAACACAGAAATTAATATAATCGGTAATGCACTCTATGAGTCCATCAATATCCTCTCCGTGTGGCTCACAGAGAGCCTGCCAGTCAGTAACCTCAAAACAAGCCTGAAGTGCCTCATAAGCCTCGTCCATCCATCTCCTCACGGTTCTGGTGGTCACAGGCTTGTTCTTAACCAGAGGCATATAACAGGGGTAGAGGTACACCAAACTGTGGTCTGACCTACCCAGTGGAGGGAGGGGGGATGAACCATATGCTTTCTTCATATTTGCATACATTAAATCCAGTGTCCTCTCTTCTCTGGTCAGACAGTTTACATACTGTGTGAAAGCTGGCAATGTTTTTTCCATAGTAACATGATTGAAGTTGCCCGAAATGATGATAAGAGCATTCGGATGTCTGGTCTGCAATTGTGATGTAACATTATGCATAACGCTGCTCGCTGACTTCGGGTTAGCTGATGTCGGAATATACACAGCTACTACAATGGCATGTGAAATCTCTCTGGGCAGATAATAAGCCCCATCATCTTACCACCATGTGTGTACCGCACCGATGTTGAGGCCTATACTTGTTTTTTTGTCGCTCTTTCTTTCTTCTGGCTTCAGACACTTTTTGCTTCTTCGGCCGTACAGGTACTAATCGTTGTCTCAGCTAGTAAAGCACGATAATTAGCAATTCATTGTCTAATTTTCGCTCTTCGCATCACCAAACAACACAATGCTACTAGCTTACGAACAGAGATTCTACGACATTTAGGAAAACATTTCAATATGACGTAATATGTCAATGACGCGAGGGGACAACACTTCCATACAGAATTAAAACACTTTTTATGGAAAACTAATATGTTAATATTAGTAACTAATAATAATTTTTGGTAAAGTAACTCACAATTTTCACAATTTTCTTTGCATGACAATGAAGCACATTTCCCCTTTATTAATACATAGGTAGGCTACTATAAACAGTACTAGTAGTACCATATAAATATCACATATCAAGTTTTGTGAGATATATCCTTATAATCAAGTTATAACCATTATTTTCTAGGTGCTAAGATTGACATGACTGCCCCAGTCATCATTAAAGTCAATGATAGCGCGAGCATGTGGCAGTCATCAGTCTATGTTCTCAGCTTCCTCCTGCCCTCCGACTACCAGGCCAATCCACCCAAACCTACTGATACATCTGTGAGTCTCATTGATATTCCCTGTGCTTTCTATTTGACTGAGAGGGTTTTTTAAAAATGTTAATTTAATTTATTTGCAGGTATACTTATCAGACACACCAGATATGAAAGTATATGTCAAGAGCTACGGAGGCTGGATGATGTCACCTGTGGCCAGAGTGCATGCTCGGAGTCTAAAGACATCGCTGGACAACGTACAGGCTTCTTATGAGACAGAGTATCACTATGATGTTGGTTATAACAGGTGCACTTAGCTTTCACATGATAACTGCTTTCTGCCAATAACATTCTCTAAAGTCTTATGTTTATTTATTTGTGTATGTGTATGTGTATGTATATGTGTGTGTGTGTGTGTGTGTGTGTGTGTGTGTGTGTGTGTGTGTGTGTTTCAGCCCAATGAAGATTATGAACAGACACAATGAGGTGTGGTATGTTGCTAAGGGTGAGCCTGTATGTCCTTAGGGTAAATAATTTCTCTGAGGTTCATCTCCAACAAGTATATTAAAGGTAAATATTTCATTTAAATAAGAAAATGAATTCTTATTATAATTAATAATAGAATAACTATGTCTAATGTCTAACATTTATTTGTAAGTTCTTTTTCAGAACCACAGAGAACAGAACACGTTTGTCAAGAAATGTCAAACTCCAGGGAATTGTATTCGGTCTATAAGCATGTGTTATAAAAAGAAAATAAAAATATTGTAATGATCTTGTGTTTTTGGGGGGAATTTTTCCTTATTTCTTTTTTTTTTTACAACTTATGGGTCATATGTTTAATTCACATTTATGTGTATATAAATATATAACCTGCTAGTTGGAAACTGGCCACAGTTGCTAAATTTGACAGACTAGATGCAATGGATGCAGTTGATGTCCAATGATAAATGGTTTATTTGCACAGAAAAATTTAGGGAGCCAGCAAACACTTATTGTTGCACCACCTTGTGGCCCATTCTCAAAAAATGTAGTCGATACTACATAAATTTTGAATTGCATAAATGTTGAAATGTCTTTTATTATGAAGACATATTATTGGGATATAGGCCTATAGTATGACAACTGAAATTTATATCAGTTAATTTGCATTACAAACTATTTCCTCTAAGTTTTGGCCATATACATAAAAAATGTTTACCTAATGGCATATTTTTTTTATCAGTTTGGGCCTCTGAATAAAATGTACATGTTTTTTCCTCCTGTGAACTCCCATTTTCTCACTGCTCACTGTATGGCCATAAACACCTGATGTACCAAATCTGATAAAAATCAAAACACATGCAAACTTATTACAAACGTATTAATTATGCACATTAATATGCAGAGACAACTGTAGTTAGGCTATGTATGCTTATTTTCACAAATAATAAAAAAGTGCTGAACCGATTTAAAAGATCTGAATTCAGGAGAAAATAAATTTTGTTAAACAATTCTATGTGAATGACCTAACCCTAATTCCTTAGCTTTTAAATACTATCAACAGACTAAAATTGTATATTATAGTGCCACTTAGTGTTAAGTAAACATGCTTGAGTTGTTGGTGGGATTTGGGATCATCCTTCCAGGCTTGGTATCTACGCTTCACAATTTTCCACACAAAGCAACAACAAAAAAAGATGACCAAGCAGCTTGCTTGGATGCTTAGTAAACAAAGTTCTAGCATATTTAAAAAAATAAAAATTCTCAACAGTGTAAGAAGAATGATTCCACATTTCACTGATAATAGATATTTCAATATAGACAGTGAAATAGCTAAGCTAGTGAAATAAGTAAAAAATCATCATCAACCAGCTATTTGTATTAAAAAACAATGGTCAGTTAATTTGAAGTAATGTGTCTTTCTTCATCACTCAGGTTAATCTATCACCTTTGAACTGTTTTATGGCCTTTGACGTCAGCCAACACATCGCTGTTCTTACCAGCTTTCTTCAGACTCTTTGTTTTGTAATTGAATCCAAAGGTGCTGGAACCTCACTTATTGATAAAAGATGTATTAGTTAGCAAAACACAGTATATTACGTGTTGAAGCACACATTTGAGCACTAGAGTAATCTGATTTAAATGTAAAGAAATATGGAAGAATAGAAGTAGGGAAGAGGACTGTAATGAAAGTTTCATGTTCTGTTTCTTGGAGTTTACCAAACACTTGAGAACCACATGGGTTCTGTAATTGGAGTGCTTTGATAGAAACAAATTATAAAAGCCTCATTTGGTAGTTTTATAAATGAATGCACATGAGCATTTCAGCATCAGATCTTTATGTGTTTATTTTCTTATGGTGACTGCTCCTGCAATGCTCATGCACCTTGCATGAATGAGATCTTGCATGTTGGGAAGGTGTGACAGACTCAGGTTTATTACCCTCACCATGGAGCAAAGTCCAGCTGAGGGCCTTTACACAGCACCATCTCTGAGACAGCCTGTTTCTGTGCCTGTTTTCCTCTCTTTCCTGCTGTGAGTCCTGGAGGCCTGTACAGTTATGAGTGACAACAAACGCTGACCCATGCCACCTCTCTCCTATGGACCATGAACATCTCAAACTATCCCCTGGATCACCCCCAGCCCACGGCCCTCCACTCTGCCGATTACACACAGGACCTTGTTTCACAAGAGGGACCATCAACATGTAAGTAGAGCTTCAGATCTGAGAGATTTTAATGGTTTTAGAAATAGCATTAATTGCTAATGTAATACATTTCAGCTTAGTAAACATTTAATGTCACTAATTTATTTTTCCATATGAATTCATCAGATTGTTGCGGTACACAGAAAATCGTGTCATATGATTTGATTGTGCTGAACAGTTCAGTCATGTTTAGTACACATACTGAAGACCGGAAATCATTTAAGAAAAGATTTGTTATGATTTAATTCAATTGACAATTGCTTCAGCAAATCCAAAAAACATTTAGCCATTTTATTTATCTTTTGACTGTTGCTGAAAATATCAAACTATACGGATTATGTAAGCCCTATATCTCAGTGTTTAATCAATCGGGTGATAAGAGACTAAGCCTATTTGCGACATAATAGACTGCTCCGCAGATTTATCAGATAGACTGGTCATAAAACTGTTCAACCTTACAACCCACTCCTAGACAATCATCTTACAGTAGGCTTCTCAATTTTCATTTACGGTTTCCTGAAGGCGACAAGTAAGAGTTATTTTAAGAAAGAAAGTGGACAAAAGGACCATTAACACTTCCATTTTCAATGAATGTGATATCCCATAGCTCAGGAGTTAAAGCCAGACCCAGAAGGTAGGGCAACTCAAGAAGTGGGCTGTCCTGTGTGTGGTGACAGAGTGTCAGGATATCACTATGGTCTACTCACCTGTGAAAGCTGTAAGGTAAGTGTACCATCAATAAGACAGCAACAAGTACACTAGTAGCTTTAATTTAAAAAAAATCCACATCTTGATTATTCTTAAGCAGTAAAGACAAATATTCTCACCAGGGCTTTTTTAAGCGCTCTGTACAGAACAACAAGCGATATACATGTGCAGATGCACGGTGCTGCCCCATGGACCCAGCCCAGAGAAAACGATGTCCTTACTGCCGCTTTCAGAAATGTCTAGCTGTTGGCATGAAGAAAGAAGGTATGCCTGCAAACCCAAACAATGAGTCTATGATCATTAAGTTTGGTAGATGTTCTTTCAGTTCTTTAGAATAAGAATTTGTGTTCAGAGGCAGTTATCGTTTCTGAGATATAGAAAGATATTCACAGCTAGCCATCCAAGATGGCTCTGATCCTGTTTGCACTTATCTTTGAAACCATAAACCATTGCAATAGCAATCTTTGATGACCAAGAAAGGCGAAAAATGTAATGTGCTCACAAGCAAAAAAGTTAAATTGCGCAACTTTAATAAAGTAATGCTTCTCAAACCTGTCCTGGAGACCCCTCACCACTGCACATTTTGGATATCTCCCTTACCTTACCTTACCCATCCACTTCTGGTCTTGGAATCTCTACTAAAAAGCTGATGAGCTCAAGGTATGTTTGATTAGGAAGAGTTTGAAAATGTTTCATGTTGGTGTGCCTCCAGGAACTGGTTTTAGAAACAATAATTTAGAACTGTAAGAATTTATCATGCTCTTTTGAACATCACAGTGTGTGGTTTAGTTAACTGTAAAATTATTTGTTACAGCTGTACGTGCAGACCGAATGAGGGGTGGGCGAAACAAGTTTGGACCTCTGTACCGACGGGACAGGCAACTGAAACAGCAAAGAGGGACTTATCACCAGATGAACACTGCCCCCTACAGGGTCAAAATTGAGGGACCACAAGCACTGGTACCTGCTGTGCCTCATGATTTTCATGTACTCAACCCCTCCCCTGCTTCTCTTGGCTCTGACCATTACCATCCACCTCAGCCCTTGCATCCCAGTATGAGCCAGTCTGAGTTCCCCGTGCTGTTGGACTGCACCATGCCCAGAGACCGGACACTGTCTGATCCATCCCTACCTTTCCATACACTCTGCTATCCAGGCTTACGCGGATACCCTCCCGAGAATAGAGAGCTCCCCTTTAGCTACAGCCCTGCTTCTGTGACGCCCCCTGCTCCAATCTCTCCTACTGTTCTCTCCACACCTGCACCTACACCCGCTGCTACACTCACGCCAACCTCAACTCCAAGTTCCACCCCAACTCCAGGACAGAGCTTGACACCCAGTTCAACCCCAACCCCTAGTTCATGTTTCCTAAACAAGCTCCTACAAGCTGAACCAGATGAGAAGCAGCTTTGCACACGGGTATTAGCAAGCCTCCAAAGAGAACAGGCCTGCCGAGGAAAACATGACCGCCTCAACACCTTCAGCATCATGTGCAAAATGGCCGACCAGACTTTGTTTGGACTGGTGGAGTGGGCAAGAAACAGCACACTGTTTAAGGAGCTTAAGGTAGAAGAGTTTGCACATGATCGCACATATATTGAATGCATTGTGTTATGTGTTAGTGTAATCTTCACTGCTGAAAAGACCAGTATGAATGTGTCTGCTGCTCTAAGCTTGTCACCATGATTTATCCATGCAGTTTCTGGATCACCATCTTTTGTTAGTCTTACAACATCATTGCTTTCAAAGGAACAAACCCTATCCCTAACCCCAAAACTAGGAGTGTCCAAACTCGGTCCTGGAGGGCCACTGTCCTGCAGAGACTGTCCTCCAGGACTGAGTTTGGACACCACTGCCCAAAACTAATCATACTATAACCACTGTAAAATCACAGGGGAATTGTTGGTTGATAAGAATGATGCACTTCTCTAACACCTAACTCTAAAGTCTAACCCTAACTCTACACCTTTGCATATCCCTAAAATTTGATTCATTGTTTGTAATGTTAATCCAGAGACTTGTCCTAATTGACAAAATCTTGGTTACGGTACCTACCTGGTTTAAGATAGTTATTGCTGGTCAGATGCAGTAGTGGAGCACCATGGCCATACTGTACACCAGCGTCCCATGCTTGGGCCTAGGATCCAGAACAACATACATGCTTGTATTATCAGCAGGGATGGGGTTAACATTTGTAACTTTTTCGATGCTTTTCAACTGGGATAGGCAACTTCAGTCCTGCTGAGTTTAGCTCCGACTCTGATAAAAACTTACCTACCTGTAGCTTTCTGGCAATCATAAAGTCATTGATTAGCTTGTTCAAGTGTGTTTGATTAGGATTGGAGCTAAACTCTGCAAGACAATAGCCCTTCAGGACCGAAGCTGCCCATCTCTGCCTTTCAAGGACAAATTGTCTAATGCCGAGTTCACACTGCACGATTTTAGTCCCGATTTTCACTCACCGACAGGTTTTGTGAAATTGCCTGAAATCAGAGGCAAATTGGTGTTCATTCATGCGAGTGACAATCAAGCATTGTGAATTTTCAAAGGTGCAATCTGAGAGAATCGCTGCTGTGTGAAATGAGTTCTGACTGAAAAATAAATCCGCAATTACCTACAGCCAATGAGAAAGCAAGATACAGGGCAGCTGGAAGTTCGGGGAGGAGTTACATGACACGTAGTTTGCGGATCAAAGAGTTGTCGGTGATTCTTCCTATTGTAAAGTCATGCAGTGTGTAACCTCCTGTTGCCTCGTGAACACAGCAGCAGCTGAATGCTACCCCAGATAGTCGTGCAGTGTGAAAACAACGGTGATCCGACAACTTTGAAAATCATGCAGTGTGAACTTGGCATAAGTCAGGGGTTCTCAACTCTGGCCCTCGAGGTCCACTTGAGAGGTCCCCTGCAGAGTTTAGCTCCAAACCTATTAAAACATACCTGAACAAGGTAATCAAGGTCTTCAGGATTACTAGAAAGTTACTGGCAGGTGAGTTTGATCAAGGTTGGAGCTAAACTCTGCAGGAAATGAGAAACCATGGTCTAAGTTGTCCTAGAGGTTACTTCTGCATAACTAGATTACCTGATCTCTTACAGGTGGAGGATCAAATGGTGTTACTGCAGAGCTGCTGGAGTGAGCTTCTTGTCCTGGACCACTTATGCAGGCAGGTGGCTTATGGGAGAGATGGCTGCATCTGTCTGATTACTGGACAACAGGTAAGAACAACTCTCTCATTAAACCAATGTTTCCCTGCTCTGTTCCTGGAGGCACGTCTCCCTTATCTGACCCATCTATTTCAGTCTCTATTAACATGCTGATGAGTTGAATCAGGTGATACAAATTAGGAAGAGTTGGAAAATTTGTACTATTGGTGTGCCTCCAGGAACAGGACTGGGAAACGCTGTACTTTACCATAGTCATAGTTTAGTGACTGTTAGGAGTCTTTGCATTTTCTTTGACTTGCTTTTATTGTACCAGATTGAGGTATCGACCATCCTCAGTCAGGCTGGAGCAACTCTCAGTAGCTTGGTGTCCAGAGCCCAGGACCTTGTCTCCAAGCTTAGGTCACTACAACTAGACAGAGAGGAGTTTGTGTGTCTCAAATATCTTGTTCTCTTCAATCCAGGTGGGTTTCTTTTCCTTTGAATCTAAACAAGTCCTCCTGGACCAGAATTGTAAGGGTCATGTGTTTTGCAGATGTTAAATCAGTGCAGGATCGAAGGCAGGTAGAACAAACTCAAGAGCATGTAAACAGGGCTTTGATGGACCACACTATGCAAACCCACCCAGGTCACTCCGACAAGTTTGGACAGCTGCTGCTCCGTCTGCCAGAGGTGCGCAGCATCAGCCTGCAGGTGGAGGAATACCTGTATCAACGCCACCTGCTGGGAGATCTGCCTTGCAACTCACTGCTGACTGAAATGCTTCATGCTAAGCACACATGAGACAGAATAAAAATAAAGCTTGTTATTGGAAATGCTTTCATATGGTGTCTAATTATTTTGAGCTTTAAACAAGTCCATTTTTATTATTGGCTGGCACTACAAACTAGTTAACAACAGGATAACAAACAATGGGAACAAAAACTAGTTTCAGGTTTTATGAGTGTATGAGATGTAAAGCACATACATACATATTGTTTTAACTACTCACCTTACAGTTGTGCATCATGTCCAGTCAAAAAAGCATTCAAACACTGCCATTTGTATAAAAACATGACTGTCTAATCTCTCTATATCAGTCAAGGAAACTCATTTCTATGGTCTGATATCATGTGTCCTTTGTCTAGAATGCAGCTATAAAAGGTTGAAGATCATGAATCCCATCAAGAACATGTCAAGGTCATATTTCACTTTCCTAAAAGAAACAAAGGTAACACTTTACTTAAAGCCTTTATGTAAAATGCATTATTAAAGGTTATTAAAGTGTATAATGCATTATAATTGTCCATAATGTGTGTTGTAAGACATTATATCTTGTCATAAATAATTATAACCGAATTTAAAATGCATAGTGTCACAATGAATTGATAAGTGTTATAATGTATTAACTGTGGTTACAATTATTCATGAGATTGTACAATGTATTATATGGTGCATTACAAGGCTTAATTAATGCATTATTACAGCTACTTTCATAATGCATTATCATTATGCATAAAGGCTTTAAGTGTTACCGAAATAAACATTATGACAAATAAGAAACCAGAATTACTTCATGCAACTACTACTTTCTTCAAGTGATAAGAATCTACTGAAGAATAAAGAAAATTACAAACTTTATCTTTTATTATTTTTATTTTTTTTTTTTCATTTTATTTGGGGTGAAATATGACCGGGACTGTTAACATTCACCCACATTTTCAAAGATGACAAAAAACATAGACATGAGCATGTAAAAATTCAAAATTTAAAAGTAAAAATTATTTTTTTTATAAAATGGCAACAAAAGCAGATACAAGGTATATAACTTACAGAACTAAAGTAAAATCATTGATGATGAGAAATAATTGGAATTATTTAAAAATGATTTTATTCTTCTAATCCTGCCACATGGGATTGATCCATAATCAAAGAATTTGTGAGAAAACAATCTACCAACATGAACATGGAAACAGTAAAAGAAAAAATACAAAACATTAATGTGCTTTCTGAAATGAATGAGTGAATCACCACATTTGCCAGAACATAAATAATAAAATCTGAAACTAAACAGAAAACTCTAGTTCATCCTTAACCAATAAATACACCTCAGGTGACCTAACATTCTACAGAATTGCACAGAATCCAGTTACATTAAACCATCATGTTTCACCCAACAGACAAACACATGCAACCTACACACAAGTACACATCTCCCATTCATTTGACACAGAAATATATCATCCAATCATTTCAAAAAATGATTTTTTTTTCCTTTTTTTTTTTGGCTCTTTACAAAAATATGTACATCTTTACAGCAAATCTGTAAATTACTTCATCTGATTCTCCAAAGACAGGAAAGGGTGGCCTGACTGAATCAGTTGTTTTAGTGCTTTGATAAGGAGAAACAGACTAAATGCCCCTTTAATACAAAAACACAACTTCAAGCCATCCAAGAAACGAGTAAGGCCAAGTTAGACAGTTTGGACACAATTCATAGATCATAGTAACAGAAACAACAAAACAACCGTTTAAGGCTGCAGACACCAGGGCTGCTCATCTGCCTTTCATCACTTCCTTTTAGTGTTTGTTTTATATCACTTTCTGTTGGTGTTCACTATTGGTATATCACTATTTGCTGCTGCATGTCAGGGTGTAATTAAGCATTACACCAAACAGGACTACTTGTTCATTCAGCTCAGGTTACATAAGTGAGAGTTGATATAAGATTTGCCTTTATTGTTTCTCACCATCTGTCTCATTCTGTCCCCGGTCCCGCTCACACACTCATTCACACCAGCACATCCAGCTCTAGTAGCGAAGCAGCAGGGTAGCTTATTCATTGCTTACAAATCTCCACAGTATACAAATCATTGTCAAAAATGAAAGAATCAGCAATAAACAGCATTCAAATATACAGTATATTAAATCAGCCTTGATTTTTTTTCTTACATTATTTTTCCAGTTACTGCTAAACAGAGTAAAAAGACTTCCTTCATTTTTTTTTTTTTTGAGTATCATTAATGGAAATCAACACCATGTTCTAGCATCTTTTTGCTTTTTCATTCATTCTCAATTAAAGCAAATGGGAAGGAAAATATCTGAGTCTTTAACATGCTCGCCTGAGGTCCAAAACATTGAGTGATCCAGTTAGTTTAGGTCCGAAGCATTAAGAAAACAAACATCCAGATGTCTACAACTGACTTTAGGAAGGCCTAACGACAGGGCGGTTTGATCAGAGAGCAAGACAGACTCGAAATGGACAACAGCATGGGACTTTTTCGCATGACGTGATGTAAAGGAGAGTGGCTGCGCCCCCTTGTAATACAGTTCTACATTCAGTCCCTTAAGACTGAGAAGCTGATGACAATAAACAGACGATAAGAAGGCCTGTGTTGGTTTGTGCCCTACATTCATCAAAGAGCAAAGATCCGATTTCATCTGGGGCATCATTTACATGTCAACGGATCCAGTAAAGGAGGGAAGGAGCTGGAAGATAGTAACATTTCTGAGGATCTTTTTCTGGAGGACATTCATTTTACTTGAAAGATGAGACTGGAAAGCTGCATCTAAAATGCCAAGGATATATTTTGTACAATCTTAGAAAACCAATCAGGCCCTTTTCGTCTAAATATGACTTGAGATCACTTGAGTTACCTTAATAAAATGGCAATGGAGATTTCTGAATAGATCTTTGTAACTTGACCTGTAGTTACACAGAGAGGTTTTACACAGTCACCCACCATGAACCTCTGAGGGCACTTTATTTTAGGATTTTCTGTATCAGGGCCTCTTTTTTGTTATCCCACTCTTTCTCCAGGCATGCACTCCACTGTGGCCCGCTACTCTGCCAGAATGGGAACAGAAACCCAGGGTGACGTGGCCAGCTCAGGGATAGTTGGCATTTCCAGCAGGCTTTATTTTGGGGTGCCAAGCTTCTTTGGGGTTCCCGGTCGCTTGCGCTCCCATAGGTGGCTTGGAATGGTGAAGGCATCCACGCTCATGGACATGGTCTTGGACGGGATGACTGTGAACTGCTTGCGGTCAGAGCTGTACTTGTAGATCGACTCCACCATAGTAGGACTGATAATGCGCGGCCCGATGCCTATGAGCCGAACCATCTCCTCCGTCTCAGGATTCATGGTGTAAACTGCCCGGAATTGACAGCTGGCATCCCGGAACAGGATGAGGAAATGGTTCGCAGAGCTTTTCTCCATTTCCTTTCGCAAGACAAGAAAGATATACAAATGAATGGAACAGACTATTACATCATGCATTCAAATGCTCCATGCAAATATGTGTTGGGTGTCTGCAGTGAGTCATAAGAGCCCAGAGTGTACTCAAGAGGTTGACTGATAAGTCACTCACCTCTACAATCTTGTTTTTCTGTGGTTCGTTGACCTTGCCTGCCAAACAACAGCGAGAGACGGCATTATGGATAATGAACTTATTGGACTTGAAGCTTGGCTCCTTGTAGAGTTTCGGTCCTGAAATGGAAGTGCAAAAATGCAAGTCATTGTTTAAAACAACAAGTCACAGTAAGTTTTTGATCACATGACCAAATGCAAACAATCTTAAAATAGCTTGATTTTCTGAAAATGGTACTTGCCCACGCAAAAAATAGCTAGATGGTTACTAGGTTGTTCACTGTCCATCTCCAAGTATATGTATATGTATATATATTTTATTTCACGATAACGATATATCTCAAAATATAGTTATTTTTGCTTTAAATAAGGTCTTTATGATATCAAAATGTTTTGATGCCATAGAAATGTCATAATTCTTGTCACCAGTGTCAATATCAAAAAAAAAAAAAAACTCATACTAGCCTAAATTAAAAAAAGCTCACTGAAGACAAGTAAACAGTCAATGATTAAATAAGAAACTATTTACAAGTAGAACAAATAAATAAGTAATCAAATGTATAAAAACACTGCATATTCTTCACTGTGTAAATTAAATATACATTTCTTCTTATTTAAGTTATAAAATTGATTTAGTCAAGAGCAGTGAGAGATTTTCTCCCTTTTGTTGTTTGATTAACATGAATGACAGACAGAAGGAATATTAGACTGCTGTCACTTTAAGAGCTGCCTGGATCTAATATACTGGTAAACATTCATTGTCTTTTAATTAAAAGTAACTAAATTACTGTGTTTCCGAGGATACTTACAAAGACGTGCATTTTGACACATAAAAGTGTGTGTATTTAACCATTCAAGGTCTATAAAGCGGCAAAAATAACTGTTCAATACTCCCACACTCTTTGAGCACCGTCTTCACGAGCGCATATATAGTGATTGCATTTCAATGGCTTAAAATAACTTGGTTTTTAAAGTGAAGTGTTTAAAAATGCGTGCAAACAATAAGTTTGTGTGACCAAGTAGTACAGCATTGTCACATGAGCATGCAACTGCGATAGAGACGACAGTCCAAAATCTCTACCTGTTGACAAATTTCTACCAATTAATCATGTCTACCGGTACATCGCCCACCCCTACGGTCCAATGAGTAGTTCACCAAATGTAATACCTGAGGTTGTTTAAATGACTAACCCCAATACTGAGCAAATGCTTTAGCAAGCACCACTGACTAAACCGCAAATCATGTCATTTTTATAGTTTACCAGTGTATTCTGGGATGGAAGCTGGGGATGAAATAGTAGATGCATTTTCCCAGTCCCCATTCTGTGCAGCAAGACGCCCTGGAGATAGCAGTCTGGATGGCGAATGAGAACGACTGTGGGAAGGAATAAATATGAGATATGAGGTCACAGTAAGGAGCAGGTGTTTCATCAGACAAACAAATACAGATTAGATTTACCTTGGAGATTTTCTGACAGTTAGCGTTCCATTGTCATTGGCCATGGAGGACAGATTCATTGTTGAATGGGAGTAAACTTTATTGAGTCTTGAACCTGAGAGAGAAAAGAGTTGACATATCACATATAGCTTTCTAACTGTGATTATCAATGGAAAGAAAATAAGCTTCTGGATGACCAATGACTTACCCATAAACCCTTTGGCAGGGCTGCGAGAGAGGTCGGAGTCGTCTCTGAACACGGTTTTGGGCCTCTGCTTCTTGACGCCTCTTACTGTAGTGGGTTTCTGGCGGAGAACTTTATCTAGATCCTCCATTATTTTTAGCTGATGTCGTCGTTCATACTCCTGGCGGGTGAAGTCTCCACGCCGCTGAGGAGTGCCCTCTGGTGGAGGGGTGCGTGGAGGTGGAGGGGTGCGTGGAGGCGGAGGGGTAGAAGGAGTTCGGGGTCTCTCCTCTCCTCTGCGAGGCTCATCCACTGAAGACGACCTACTGTAACATTTATAGTCAGCACTAATAAAGCTCACAATGTCCAAAAGGTAATATAGGGATTAACATATTAAGTTTGAGTGCATTAGATGCCATATACAAAAACTTGCCACCACCCACAATTAGTGGTCTGGAAATTTCTATGAGGTTGCTATGGTGTTCTGACTGGTTTTCAGTATGTTACTATGCAGTTTCAAGGGGTGGGTAGTAACTGGTTATAAAGACCCCACAACCAAGCCTCAATGATATTCAGCTTCCAGTTTCAACAAAACCTTTCTATGAAAACACTTAGTGATAATACTCTTTATAGCATCATAACTAAGGGTTGATAACCAAGGGTTTTCTTAAGGGACTTGTTTCAGCACTGTTTTGGCACTTATTCCACATATGGCTCAGAAAACGAAAGGCTAACCTCTAAGAAACCAAAATTACACATCATCTCAACAAGCCTAAAGATTTGTGGCATCATTATTTCATACTATACATAGCTGTCGCTTTCCACAGCTTTGTTGGTAAGCCTTACCTTGCCTCCCTCTCTCTTTCTTGCTCCTGTCTTCGTCTCTTCATCTCCTCTGCTCTCTTTTGTTGTTTCTCAAGTAATGCAGCTCTTCTCCTCTCCATCTCATCCTCAGGTCGAGCTTCATCCTGCTAGAGAGTTTCAGACAGTTAAATAAAGGCTACACCTTTTAGGCTAAATGTCTCCAAGTTTAGCATGCAATTCTCCCCTAACCTTGAAGAAGAATCCAACTCCACCCCTAGTTTCTGGCTCCGTTTGGTCGCTCATTGAATCTGAGAAGATATCCTGGCTCTGATCAGCTTCTTCACCCTCTAATGCTTTGAGAGAGGACAGTGAGATCTCGATAAGGCTGTTGCGCTTGCCATTGAAAGCCGCTGCAGGAACGTCACTCTCAAAAGAGCACTCAGATGGAGCTCCTGAGCTGCTGCCGCCACCCTGACGCTCCTTTCGGGGCAGAACCTGTGAAGAACCACTATCCAGTTCCATACTGAAGATTGTATGGTCCTCACTGGAGCCTGTGTCTGAGAAGTTGTCCTCTGGTCTAGCCAGGGATGAAGTTGAGCGGGACTCACTCTGACTGGAGGTACCTATGCTGAAAGAGGATGAGTTCTGATCCCTGCATTGCCACGGGGAAACTCTTCGCAAATGAGGAAGGTTGTCCACACTTTGAGGGGGAGTTATAACTCGTGTGGAAGCAGGAGTCTTGAGCTCTGCAGGTCGAGGATGGTGATGCAGTTTGGGGCTCTTTGGAGGTGCAGACTGTGTGCCCCTCGATGGACGCAGGTGGACTTAAAGGACAGTGGCTTCTGCCAATCTGAGACTAAGGAAAGAGAAGAGAAGTGGAGGAGGGCAGGTAAGGACTCCTTGACAACGAAGGTACAGTTGTTGAGGGTTTGGAGCTGGGTGAGATGACCCAAGCCTGATTGTTAGGAGCTGCCTTCTTCTTCATCAGCTGGTTCTGCTGCTCCGAGAGGCGCTGCATATCGTTTTGGAGAGAATTAAGAGCAGCACTTAGTTTAGACACAGCGTTGTTGTAATCTCCCAGAGGGGCCGTGCCTTTTCCTCCAGGAACTCCTACTCCAGCTTTTTCTTTCTCTACTGGATTGTCCTGTTGGACAGAGGGCTTGATATTCCCCTCTCCTTCTACTGAGGAGCCCTTTTTCAACTGTTCCTCCTCCTGCTGCTCCTCGCTCTCCAAGCGTGCCAGTTTCTCCTCCAGCGTTAAACGGCTGAGGTCATCTTCTACGGTACCAACCTCCCCTTGACGTCCTTCCTCACCATCCCCATCCTCTTGCTCCTTCTTTAACTGTAGGAAGGCACTTTTTCCCAGCCGTTGCCGGTGTTTGGCAAAGATGGCTTCTATACGCTTCTTCTGAGCCTCAATGGCCTTCCGCTTCTCCTCCAGCCTCGCCCCCAGCTCTGACATTTCAGTGCTGAGAGCAGGACTCTTACTGGGACTCTCCTCTGATTTCTTGGCCCATGTAGTCATCTGTGGGGCCTGTGGTTCATTGGGTCGTACCTGCTCTGGAACAACTTTCTTCTTCCGTTCGGCAAAATTGGTCATCCTAACACCGCTATCCGGTGTCTCTACACCACGCGGTTGTGTTATGCGAGGGCCCGAGGCAGGTGTTGCAGGGGTGGAGTGAGTTTTTGGAAGATCTTCTGAGGCATCTGAATCCACGCTTCCATCTCTTAACACAGAGTCGTCATCTCTGGATCCCTCTGAGGGGTGTCTGGTGCGGCTGGGCTCTGACGGAGCTCCTGAGGATCGGTGGTACAGCATTCCTGAGCGGGATGGGGCTGAAGAGCTGAGAGTCATTGGGCTGCCATTGAGTCTAGCAGTTGCTGGATCATCTGGTGAATGCAGGTAGAAACCATCGGGTGCCCCATCAGGGTGAAGGCGAGGCTCCATCTTCTCTTCGTTGTGGATGATCTGCAGTGCCTCTTCAATGGTTGGTAGCTCTCCTGTTTCACTACCATCAATAACGTTCTCTTCAGCCAGCATTGGACGAGTTCGAGTGGCCCAGGAAGCTCTTTGAGGGCCATTAGGCCCAGGAGCCTTACTCAACAAGTGGCTGAGGTCCTCCGGAGGTGTGTAGGGGACACGTGTCATGGATTGACCAGCAGGGTTAAGATTGTCCGAACTGACAGACCGAGTTATAACAGGGTTCCCCATCACAATGTCCACATCACTGTCCAATCCAAAAGGAATACTAAAGGACACAGCAGAGGACAGGGGACGGCTGAAGAGCCGTCAAGAAAAAGATTAATTCCTTCAAAAATTATTATTAAGAAAAGAAAAATGCATAAAGCACTGAGGTACCTTACCTAAGTGGTTTCTTAGTCCACGTTCGTCCTGCTGCCTCTACATGAGACATTGAGGTAGATTGAGTCAGAGATCCTGGTCATAGAGACAACACAAACACACACATGACTGGATGACACATACAACATGCAAACACAGACCATGTGATTATCCCTTTATGTGAACAAGAAAAAAAACAGTACATACATTACAAAGAACGGAACAAACAAATAATGGCAAATGATGAGGACAGAGTGACAGCACATTTTCCTTACCTGTTGCTGCAGTCACAGGGGAAGAGATGGGCAGGAAAGGCTTTTTGAAGATAGATGGAGAACCACTGGCACATAAAAGACAAGTAAATCATGTTTATGATTTCAAATTTTTTATATATATATATATATATATATATATATATATATATATATATATATAGCTCTTATACAACCAAATGCCAAGGATTCAGTTATACCTGTTGCTGGACCCACTGTTGTCATTGCTGGTCATTCCAGATGTTTCTACAAGGATAAAAAAGTACTTTATCTTACACATCCTTTTTTAACAGTCTGTCACTGAAAAAAAAAAAACCTAAAAAGGAACATACAGATTTACCAATCTACAGAAAAATGAACCATTCAATCATTTAGACACACACTTACCAGCCAGCTCAGAGTCCTGAAGAGGCTGAACAAACTCTGGCTTTGAGACCTCAAACCAGTACAAGAGCTCTGCCAGAAAGCTCAGTATGTTTGTCTAGAAAGAGAGAAAAATACACGACATATAAAATACCATTGTATGTCCCATAGTACAGCATAATTATTACAAAAATTACTACATTTTGGTGCACTGGCCTACTGCATACTTTAGCATATTTTAACACAACCAACACAGTACATAATCTGTGCTTGTTTTACTAACTGTACTAAACTACACAGACTCCCTTTTCACATATTAATTCAGGTTTCTATATACCTTTAATTCTGCTGGGCTGTAGAGCAAATCCTCCAACCCTAGAGGGCAGCAGCTCTTCAAACAGCTATCACAGAACTCTCGAATCAGCTGTAGGTTGTACAGGCTGTCAGCCACAGACATGGAGTCCTTCATACATACATCTAATAAGACAAAAAAAAAATGAAATCAATTTCTTACTCATCTACAAAATGACAGATTCAGATTTGAGATGTGACCATACCCTCTAATCTCAGTAGACCGGGACAGTAATGGTGAATAACTGCAGCAATAGCACATCCGTTTGAGAGATCCTTCACTTCATTCACCACAGGAAAATAGGGTTTGAGCTTAGACTGCATCCTGTCCTTCCTGTACCGGATCTGAACAAGAAAAATATTGGGTTGAACTGCAATATTGGATGAAGTGCTATGTTGCTTGTTATTGTGAAACTGTTCATTTTTCATTGACAGCAGACAGTGAATCTGTTAGACAGTGATAGGACACCATCACAAATTTGCTAACCATTTTGTGCAACTGCAAAAACAGAGATGGAACCATATCCATATCCAAGATACAAACACCAATGAAAAATGCATACAAAAGACAACCAGCAATAAATGTCTAAGACAAAAACAGCCACAAAAACAAAAGAATCCATGCAAGCAGTGCATGAAGACAAAATGCAATAAAAGTGAATGAGACATAAGTCAAGGAACAGCAAGGACATTGTTAACGGGAAGCGGGACACAGCAAACACTCAAGAGACTTGGTCTTCAACAGGTCAGGGCAATGAACAGAGGCAGCTGTGTGAACAGCCAACACCTGATACATCAATAAAGACCTTTTCCACTTGATACACACAACATTCACTAGAAGATAAGTGCACTAATAACACAGACACACTATATTCACTTAACCACCATAGACTATGGTTTAATTTACATGCCATGTTTATTTCTGGCTTATTTTTTGTCACGCAAATGATGATGCAAGATGTTGAGACAACTGACACTTCTCCTCTAATCTTCTGAGAAAACAATACTGTCTTTGACTCCATCTTTGGTTCACCCAAAGGATATATCTAAATCTAAGTCATGTCCCTCAAGAGGTCCAATTTTTAAATGCATAATCTGGAACAAGGACTTGATGCTATGAAACTACATCTACATCACTCAAAAACATCAGTACAATGTTGAGGATACATACATGCCATGATAAGATACAACAAAAAGCTGCATCTTTACTTTTTATTTTCTATTACAATAAACTCCACACGAGTCATTGACAATATTATTACACTTATTTTTTGTCAAGTAATACATACATAACTCATAGTATGTCCATGTTATGAAGTGGGGGACTCTAAAATTGACAAAAGAACAAACGTAATGTCCACACACTGAACTGACTGCTCCATAAAATTTCTTTATTGCAACGTTTCAACCATCAGGTCTTCATCAGGCACAGATAACTGTTATCTGTGCCTGATGAAGACCTGATGGTCGAAACGTTGCAATAAAGAAATTTTATGGAGCAGTCAATTCAGTGTGCGGACATTACGTTTGTTCTTTTGTTATTTTGACTTTTTTGTCCTGCACCTGAGCCCTACTTTGGGTTTGTGGGATGTGCACTACTTTTTTCACTTTGGACTCTAAAATTGAGACATGATTTAGATTAATTGCCAAAACGGGGTCAAAGGAATCAAATTCCATCTATGTAACCTGAACCGCCAGCAGGGGGCGAAAGAGGACAGATTTATATGGGTTTAGGACAGGAAAATGGAGGAAAGAAGGTGGAATGGAAGACAAGAGAAAGACTTACAGGAACAAGTTTCCAGTACCAGCGGGTGGGACACTGTCAGAAAGAAGTGAAGGAACATGAGAGGAGAAAGAGGTAGAAGGGGAAGTGAGGAAGAGGAAGAGGATAGGATAGGTATTTAGACAGCAAAGTAGACTTTAAGGAAAAGGATAGTGCTACTAAGGAAATGAGTGACTGCTTGTGTAGAGGTATAGGGGTCAAGATACCGTACACATGTGCCCTTTGAGCTTTTCGTGAACCATTCTGTATGTTTGATTGTTTATGAGTGTTTCTTACCGAAGGTTGAACAGGCTGTGGTTCAGTACTAGGCTGAGATGCGTCATTTTGTGTACCTTCTGTTTGTTCCTTCAGTTTTTGATTCAGCTACACAAAAGAAAAACAAAAAACATCTTATGACAATGACATGACATCAAAAGAAAAAAAATCAAAGTACTCTACATGACTTTATTTGTTGAAGTCCACACCCACAGCATCTTTTGTGAAGGTGTTCCACAAGGTTCTATTATAGGGCCAGCAATATTGTATATTAGAGATTAGTTAGTACATGTAAACAGGGAAGTTTAATATATAGTTCAACCCAAGAATGAAAATTTAGTCATCTTCATGTTGTTCTTGTTTGACTTTCTTACCTCCACAGAACAGAGAATATTCAAGGTGCTTTCCCATTCAATCAAAGTGAATTGGGATAGAGCTCCAAAAAAGAAAAAAAGCACTAAAAAGGTATTATAAAAGTAGCCCATATGACTGTGTTCCAAGTTTTCTGAAGCAATGTGACAGCTTTATGTGAAAAACAGACTGAAATTTAAGTGGTTACTCATAGATAATGTTCCCCATCATAAAAGTATTTGGAATATTGCAGATTACATTAAGCATCATGCAAAATCATTCCGGTTTGGAACAACATGAGAGTGAGTAAATGATGAAGTAAATTATTATACATTTTTATTACTCTTTTAAACATTGTAAATTATAGTTTTTAGTTTGATTAATGGGTTATGAGATATTCTAAGAGTTATTTGAGCTCCAAGAAACTGTGTTGCTTAAATTCTTTACAAGACTCACCGTGTTAACCCAGGAAAGCAGGGCTCTGTCCCAGGATGCATCTGTACCAAGCAGCTCGGATCCGCCGCTCGCCAAGACTGTGCTCACCGTCTCCATGGCACCCGCTGCCATTAAGGCATCTATCAACTCCAAGTGGGCACTCTGTACCAATCAGAGGAAAACAAACAGGACTGTCTGAGCATGGAGAAAACCCAGCTGTCATTTTGAACACTGACCTAATGTGCCTAATGTAATAACACCATCTAGTAACATTCAGAACAGCCTCAGAAAGCAAGGCCTTTCTAATGCCACAGGACTGAAGAGTCTTTATTGAAGCGATAAAATGAACATTTGGTTTTCTGCATAAGTGTGCGTGACACTGCAAGAGAGAGATACAGTATACAGAGTAAATGACTCAGAGCAAAGGAAAAAATGTGCCATGATTTACATGCATATGCATTATTTTGCTGCGTAATGCATCCTTGAAGCACTGTGCAATCAAGCAGCAAGACATGAATCAATATTCAATACTGACTTCCTGCTGTTTCTTTTCTCTTTTTAAGTGTTGCAACAGTATTGTTTCCCTCCTTCCTCTTCTCTCCCTCTCTCAATGATATATTACAGTATGACTCATGTGTGACAGACTCCATACAGGGCACTGCTGCAGAACAGCTCAATGGGGACTGCAATTCCAAACTCCCAGCATTCCACATTTGTGTTGCAGACAGTATGTGTGTTGGGGTTTCTGAGCACATCGGATACCCAATGTGAGTGTGCAAAGAATACTCACAACAAGAAAATGGTATTTTGGTACAAAACTGTTGTTAAAAGTCGATAGTAATTATGTCAAAATTTTAAATTATTTTAAACTAGTATACAATCGAATGCTCACATGTGAACTGTGCACATGTTCAAGTGAAGATTATCTGTGTGTCTGCATCTTTGTCAAAAGCTGGTTAAATAAATGGACGATAATAATAATAATTAATAATAATAAATCTCATATATTTCATATTTTATAATAAAATTAAATAAAAGCCTTGAAATAAAAACTTTTAATAAGTACTTGAAGACTGCACGTTTAATTTATATAAAAAAAGTTACATTAACACACATTAAAAAAAGCGTGTTAATTTGCATATCTTGTTTTTCCAGTGGTAGCTAATTTGCATCAAGAATTGTGACACTGTTATTGGTTTCGACTGCTGATGTTTTGGTATCGTTTCACCACTACCCACAAGTCCATCTTTCTTATCCAATAACATCATCCCAGACTCTGTAACAGAAACGATTCCCTACAGCGGACACAGACGATAAGGACCGTTCTTCACCCTCCCAGTCCATTACAGCAAAGCCGCTCACACCCAAGCCCATTAAAAACAACCCAACCACATTATCAGCCGAGTCATAGAGAGCACCTTAGCTGCGATAAGAAGGTTAAGCCATTAACTAATTTCTGCACTTCAACCAGGGGGCGTTAACTACCTGCAGCCCAAACCCCTGAGAGTGTCAGTGTAGTCAACAGCTATTTAAATCTAATGTTCAGGTGAACTCCATGAAAATAGTTTGGGTCATATTTTGTACAATAATGCAACAATATAAATAATTTTTACTTTTTTTGCAGTAAAAATAATAAATATTTATGTCCCAAAGCTTCATTTTGATGAAGCAATGAAATGTGGGTAGCCAGAGGGTTTTTACAGTCAAGAAAGGATGTTTTTCAAGGACAAAACCAACAGATTTCCTTTTGGTTTATGACTAAGGCCAACATGGCCAAAGACAATCATTCACTATCAGCTGGAGCAATGCCAGACATTTTCAGAGGGGTTCTTTTCATGTTTTTTTTTAGGACTTGGACAAAAATCAATAGAACACGCATTGCCTTCCACATGCTCCCAGTTGTGTTATTCATCACTGTTTTATGAATATGAATGTCCTCACTTGACTGTCTTCCGTATTGGTCACACTCTGCGTGCTATAATCATTAACTTTCAAACAGTCAAACAGGTCAGAGAGACACATTCCCTCATGCAGTCCACCTCTCTACCACACACGGCTAATGCTAATCTGTCCCAACTAGTGTCTGACCCCTTACACGCAATACAAAAGTAATGCGTTTATTCTGTTCAGTACAGTGACACACTTGAACGGCGGTGTCTTTCCGAGCGTGAACTGAAGTGCTGACCTCTGTAGAGCACCGAGGGAGGAGCAGCTCTGTCAGAAAGCATTTATACCTCAAGCTTCCAGTGACTGGCTCAGCCAGGGGGCCCGTGTCCGTGAGGATAAGCCACAGCGGGAGGGTTTCAGCCGATCTCTGTGTCGCTTCAAGAACAGATGTTCTGGTGCAAATCGAAAAGGGGTGATAACGGAAGTGTTGTATTTAGTGGCAATAAAAGTGTCAGAGATAATTTTTAAACGCATAAATTAGCAACAGTGTGGTAGAGTATACATCAAACAACGTGTAACAAATGCCCATGAGCTTTTCTTAATATGGAAGCAATAAGGAAAGAGAGTACAGATGGGATGGGCTTTTTATGTTGTAATGAGCAATTTATAAGCTTTTTTTTTTTTTTAAAGGCCAGTCATTTTTTTTGCCAGTAACACCAAATAGGGTAAAGGATTTTTAGCTCAGTTTGGAATATTTTTTTTTTATTCATCAATGCATTAAATTGATCAAAAGTGAGCACAGACACTTTTAATGTTACAAAATATTTCTATTTCAAATGCTGTACTTGGAACTTGCTGTACTTTCTATTCATCAAAAAATGCTGAATGTATTCCAATGAAAAAAATTATTACAGTTCATATAAATATTAAGTAACTGTTTTCAACATTAATCAACATGGCAAATCAGCATATTAGAGTCATTTCTGAAAGATAATGTGACACTGAAGACTGCAGTAATGACGCTGACAATTCAGCTTTGCATCACAGGAATAAATTACACTTCAAAATTTACTCAAATAGAAAACATTTATTTACATTGTAATAATATTTCACAATTTTTACTGCTTTTACAGTATTTTTGATTAAATAAATGCAGCCTTGGTGAGCAAAAGAGCAAAAAGCAAAAGAGCAAAAGTGCACTATTTTAGTTTAGTTTAGTGCAAAGTGCAAAAATGATTGTGTCTGATCAGTAACTAACTAATGTAGAGGTCACAAGCTCTGCTCTGTTATGCGGTATAGTAATTATATAGAGAGGAGGGGAGAGCAGTTCACGACAAAAGAGAGGAATGAAAGCGGGAGGAGGCGGGAGGGGGGCTTGGATTTCCCGTCACGACACTCCAGGACTCTCTAAGCCGAATCACAAGTTTCCCTAATGAGAGGGAAGCGGGACCAACACTGGAACACAGAGCACAACCGGCCTGCCAAATCACCATAACAACCAGTATGACCCACAATGCACCTCACCACAGCTTAGAGCGCACAGATGAAGCTGGAAATCCTGAGGTAAGACAAAAGCTAGTCCTAATGACATTCTGCCGTCACCACAAACCCAGGCGGCCCTGTGACAACTGCCAAAATACTCCACTGGCAGGACAAAGGCAAAAACAAAGTTCGCTGTGGTTATTATAACTGTGAATGCTTGTTTCTAACCCCCAGCCGTCCGTGTGCCACAGACAGGAGGATAAGAGGGCCAGGGGCGCAGCAGGGGGTGATTTACAGGAAGCCCTGCAGCCCTGGACCTTGTGAACTCATTCTCCAAGCACATGCATGTAAACACACACACACACTTGTATACTGAACACACTTCTAATATGAAAATCAGTTGTGTGTGTTATTAATAAAACCAAGCAGCAGAGCACAAAGCAGTGCTTAAATGTGGACTGCAGCTCCTTAAGTCTCACAGCTGAACAGGAACTTCAGGAAGTAGACGGTAATAATCTGACTTCCAAATTCCCCAGTTTAGTTCTGGTTACACAAACTCCAGCCATTTATTACAGTTTCCCCTAGAATATCTTAAACAAAACAGCAACAGCAGCAGCAACCTGAGGCTCTCCTGGAACTACATATATGCAGCTCACAGGAAGCCCTTGAGGGCATTGCAGAATGAAAATGGATGTGCCGATTATAAATCAATAAGCAATTTGTGAGATACTTTGTTTCCTTGTTCAATAAAATAAATTAAAATAAAATAAAATAATAAAAAAAAAAAAGAGTTCAATATAACAGAGTTGGTATATCTGGTTGTTAATATTCAGATATATGATGATTCTAAGTCTAGATCAAAGATTATCACTTGACAGCATTGCAGAAAAAAAATAATACTACACATAAATGAATGCACAGATTATAAATCAATGAATCAGTGAGCAATTTGTGAGATTTTTTTTCCTTGTTCAATAAAAAAAAAAAAAAAGATAAAATAAAGTTCAATATTAATTTAATAGTTTAATATAACAGAGTTGGCATGTCTGGTTGTTAATTTTCAGATGTATGATGATTCTGAGTCTGGATCACAGATTATCACTTAACAGCACTGCAGAATAAATAATACAATACAAAAATGGAAACATTATAAATCAAAGCATCTGTGAGGATTTTTAGACATCTTGCATCTTTTTTTAATATATTAAAACAAGATAAAACATGCTTAAAATTAAGATTAAAATAAGAATAAAAACAAGATTAAAATACAATTAAAAATAAGATTAAAAATAAAATAAAATAAAATACACCTCTCAGATCTGTTATTGTTTTTATTGTTAAAAGTGAATATTGTTAATATTCAGGTATATGATGATGCTGAGTCTGGGTCACAGATTATCACTTGATGGTATTGTAGATGCACGCACGGATTATAAATCAATGCATCTTTGAGCAATTTTTGAGACATGTTGCTTTCTTCTTCAATGAAATCAAATGAAATCAAATACCCCTCTCAGATTAGTTGAACAGAACTGAAATGTGGCATGTCTGGTTGTTAATATTCAGCTGGATGATGACGCCGAGTCTGGATCACAGATTATAACTAATCTTCACAGATCTTTATCCTCTATGGGGGCTGGGCTCTGCTCAGCATCCAAGCGGAAAATGTCAAACCTGCAGAGATGTGAACCACTAACCAGGAAGGTCACAGCAATGTGTCTCCAGATGTTCCTTCATTCAGAAGGAATTGTGTCTTCCCTGTTCCACATAGAGTGGAAGAAAAAAAGTGCTTTGCATCATCAAGTCAAATTTATTTGTACTAGAGATGCACCGATTGACAAGGCCAGTGATCGGAATCGGCCGATTTTTCGCATGACCGGCCCGGATCGGTGACCGGCCGGTCAGTCTCAAGTCTTGCCGATTCTGAGCCGATCCTTTTATTGCCAGCGGCGCAGGCAATGATGTCACAGCCACGCACACACTCACAGTCGCGTGTAAACACGTCGTTTCGCGTGAGAATGATTCTAATTTTAATGTAATTCAGAGTAAACGGCGACTGATAATGTATTTATATCGTGCCAGATGAGGCTTGCACAGCCTGAGCGAGTGTGAGAGAGACAGCACACACAAAGTAACTCACAGAAATGTATAGATGCATACTTCGGTAGAAAAAAAAATAGATATTTACAAAATATGATTTAGATAAGTAACATTATACGGACATGATGTTTCCCCGCATATCAATATTAACACGATTGCAATGTGACACTGATTTTATACAATAGTATTTCAATAAACAAGAGGTTAAAATTAAGTGGCTTAGATTTTAGACAAAATATTGACTGTTTTTGCTCAATTTCGCCTACGAAAATAGTTCCGATCAAAGCCACAGCAGAACGGTTGTGTGTCTCCGAGCAACACAGCGGTGTTTCGGTACTGAATGAATCCACGTTTTTGAACGAATCAAGTGAGTCAATGATTCAGTGGCCCATTCATAAGGATAGTCACTTGCCTCATTTCTGAATGAATCAGCCGTTTGAATGAATCGGTTGAATGAATGAATAAATGACTCACTCATTAAAACAGACACTTGCCGCCACCTGCTGGTGGTTTAGTCATATTTAAAAGTATCATTGCATTTTTTTCAACATTTATTTGTATGTTTAAAAAAATATGTAAAACATTAATCTTATAAAATTATTTATGCATTTGGAATTTTGCAGCATAAATGCATTTATGGCACCTCAGCTTCATCAAACAGTCTGTGTAAATACATCTAATGCCACTTCAGATGCAGCTTCTGTTTCCTCAGCAGTGGAAAGATGGAGTTTGTTAATACTAATTTCATTTCAAGGGTAACAACTCTACAGTTTCTTATTATGCCAACTGAATTAATTGAAACAAAGTAAGAATTTGATGTGAATGCTGACATTTAATAAGGTTAGGTTAGAGGGAAAAAATGACCATTTATAAACAGTGGGAAATAACATCTGTTTTGTTACATACAGCAACTCATTTTAAGTTAACTATTTCTTCCTCTTTCCAGTCACAGAGCACTTTATTTTGAGAGTTGTTTAAGTGAGAGAAAATCTGTTACTTAGTCCAGATTGGGGGACTTGTAATGTTTAATAATTTCTTTTATTATGTAAATAAATTTTGCATCGAAATTTGCATAGATTTTTTTTTGTATATGCTGTCAATTATAGTTCTTAGAAAGAAAATTGGAATCGACAAAAATCGGTATCGGCAGGTCATACTTCCAAAAAAATCGGAAATCGGAATCGGCCGTGAAAATTGCAATCGGTGCATCTCTAATTTGTACAGATTTGTTTCAAAGAGAAATAAACAGCAAAATAAGTGCTGCAAATACATCAGTCTCATCAATTTCATCTGTAAAGCAGCTTTACAGAAAACAATATTGTCATTATTCAGCTCAAATTAGTTCAATAACAGTGTCAGTATTGCAAAGTTCATCAATTATGAAATGATCAGATAGTAACACCATGGGACTATGGTATACTATGGTATTTTCATGGTGCATGTCCAAAAAAGAAGTTTAGTTGTCACCAATTTCTGTGCAGGAAGTATGCCAAATTTTGATGCATATTCATTGCAGAAACAGACTACAGCTCCAAAGCTGTTTACTGGCCTTGTTTCAGACTGCTGCGTCTCCATCCTAATTCTACATCATGACCCACTTTCATCACACTGCTACAGCAGCCAGTCAGTCAGCCAGCCGCCCCCACAGCCAGGCCTGGGAAGCGCACCACGAGCAGCCAGACAGCACCAGATGAGCCCAGAGCTCACCAGCACAGCTCACCGAGCATATCATGACACCAGCAGGAGACCTGCAGCCGGGAGAGCCCCAGACAGAAACAGCAGAGCACTGAACATTCACCTGCCTCCAGCACCACATGCTATCATGCATCCTCAGAGAAGTCCACACTCAGAGATGGCTGCTGGAGAACTGACGCTGGAACAAATACACAGAATTTAAATCGGGTATAACGGGGGCGAGATAAAGCAAGAAATGGGTCACTGCCGAGAATGGTTTTTAAAAAAAGCCATATGGCTTGTAGGGCTGTTATCAGGGTCCAGAATGATCTCTTTGCCAAATTTGTCAACGAGTACAGCTTTTCTAAGCTCTTGCAAGGTCATCGACACAACCACTGTTCTTATAATCAATGTATCTGTGAGCAATTCATGGGACACCTTGTTTATTTAAGAGAAAAAAAAAAAGAAAAAAAAAGGGGTGTTACTTTAGTATTATTGAGTTACTATTAGAGTTTTACATTTTGAATTACTTTTTTTATATATTTTCCATTTTAATAACACAATACTTTCAATTTTTTCATTATTTAATAATATTATTTATTTAATAATTTAATGCTACTTAAATTCTATTTATTAATTTAATTCTAGTTTTAAAAAAAACTAGTTAGTTTTAGTAATTTAGTTTGTTGTTTTAGTCAGTTTTATTAGTTTTTGTTTATATATATATATATATATATATATATATGCTAAGGTATGAATATATATAGCTAAGGAATGAAAAGAAAAGAAATAATAATAAAAAATAAATGATATTATTATTATTATTATTATTATTTCTGTTTTATTTTTTTATTTTTATTTGATTTGATTTTCCGGTTAACTATAATAACCATGCAAAAAAACAAACAAAGCCACTAAATAAAACACCAATATTCCAAAAAAAAAAAAAAAAACTACTGAAGATCTTAAATGAGACGTACATAAAATCATACATGAAATTTTATGCGTAACGGGTCAAACATGTTACTATACATGTTATTTACTGTAAACATTTGTGACCCTGGAGTACAAAACCAGTCTTAAGTAGCACGGGTATATTTGTAGCAATAGCCAAAAATACATTGTATGGGTCAAAACTATCGATTTTTCTTTTATGCCAAAAATCATTAGGATATTAAGTAAAGATCATGTTCCATGAAGATATTTTGTAAATTTCCTACCGTAAATATATCAAAACTTAATTTTTGATTCGTAATATGCATTGCTAAGAACTTCATTTGGACAACTTTAAAGGCAATTTTCTCAATATTTTGATTTCTTTGCACCCTCAGATTCCAGATTTTCAAATAGTTGTATTTCAGCCAAATATCTTCCTATCCTAGCAAACCATACATCAATGGAAAGCTTATTTATTCAGCTTTCAGAAAATGTATAAATCTCAATTCAAAAAAAAAAAAAAAATTGACTTGTGACTGGTTTTGTGGTCCAGGGTCACATTTGATGATAAAAAAAATTTAGCATCTACTAATATGTTGGTAGTTTTAGGACTTGACACAAGGGGGGAAAAAAAGTCTGCCAAGTAAGTAATCAGTGGGTAATCAGACATCTGTATTATTAATCGCCTAATTAATCAACCAGTCTGATATACTGACCTATCACTAATCATGACTTATTTATATTTGACATTTCTGACATCTATCACCTAGTTTGTTTTGGTTAAATCTTGATAAGAGGAAATCTACAGTTAAATGTAAAACACTCTGAGCCCAAGGAAAATCAAACACTCCATTAGTGTCCATTAAAGCCCTTCCTGCTGTGAGAAGGGCTCTCTCTGACAGGGAGGAAAGTGCTACATCACTACAGGGTCTGCTGTCTTTTGTCTGGTTATTGTTTTAAGGCCTGATCCCTCGACTCTGCCACTATTTGTCAGCCCCTGCATTGTGTCTCTCCGCCCACCCCAGCGAGCCTGGGCTTAGAATGCGGTTTTTCAATAACTGTCCTGTCCCTTACAGCTGGATCTACTCAGGGGATTGCTGGAGAGGGGGAGCTGCTTTATATGCTATAATCCCTGGAATCCAAGCATAAACAGGAGCCGCCCCTCCCCAAAATCCCTTTACCTCCAGAAAACATCCCCCAGTGCTACAGTGAAACCATCCCCATGTGTCCTAATCCAAAGAAGGTCAATTGACTGTGATTTTTGGCAGGCCAAATCAGCTTTGATATCCCCTTGATCTGAGTTGGTAGACTACAATGAGACATCTAAGCTCAATAAATCACAGATACATTGGTTGTGTCCCAAAAACCAACTGAGGTGCCTGCCTAAACATTATAGGCAGTTCCTGACACAAACCTCAAATTCTAGGTACGGCCAGACTGCACACATTTTTGTTACCAGTGGAGTTTTGGTTCCTTGCCACTGTCGCCTCTGGCTTGCTAAATTGGTGACATTTAATTTCTGGCAATATTGTCAATTTAACTGCACAGATGTCATATGAAGTGCACTGAGCTGGACGACGACATCACTGAATCAATGATGAACTGACTTTAACTGAAAAATTACGGGTGTACTATTGTCTTCTTGCATTATTGACATAGTATTTTCCTGTTCAATACAGTAAAGCTGCTTTGACACAATCTGTATTGTAAAAAGCTCTATATAAATAAAGGTGACTTGACTTGACTTCAAAACAGTCAGTGTCCTAAAAAGAGTTCATGTGGATTGGCTGGGCCATCCTAAAATACAAGCCTTTTTAATCCTATTTAACCATAAGAAACAACATTTACGGACCATTTCATGTCAGATTTTGTTGCTGAGGTGAGTTTAGCAATACGTTTTTGAGATTTCAGGATTCCCCCAGTCATTGAGGTTGGACTTGGTCCTTAGTGTCCAAAATAGCTGAATAGACTTTCCTTGACAGAGACTTCCTTGGCCTACTAGAAAACCTAGTTTGGACTAAAATTTGTGGTTCTTTATGGACTGCATGAAGTTTCATGAAATTTTCCAATTATCCAAGATGGTAAACAGCTTTAGAAAACATCAATATTGAAGTATATTTTCATTTAGCCCTACTATTTAAAAGATTTCACTCAGTATTTGTACTAATGTGTTTAGAGTACTGAAGACTCATTAAAACACCAACATGCACTGACACTATTGAACCTAACTGAGCTCAAAAAAATGACACTATTGTCTTCTGGAGACCTGCTTATAGCTGAATTGAACTTGTTTTTTAATTGAAGAACTTTGCTTTGTTATTGAACAGAACCAACATTGAACTAAACTGAGCTGAGTAATGACCAGGGGTCGACTGATTATCGGCCACGCATGCGTTTCCCGTACAATGGCATAAATTGCTGATTAACCACCATAATAATAATAATAATAATAATAATAATAAGTTTAATTTGTATAGCGCCTTTCCCAAGCTCAAGGATGCTTCACAATGACAAAACAGTGTAAGCAAGCAATACATACACAGATGGACAGTAGACATTTGCCAAGTCCAGGACATGCAGTTGCAGCTGCAAACCATAGTAGTAAAACAGACCGTAGACCATAGTACGATGCATTGCTGTGGAAAAAAACTAGCTAGTCACGACTGTTTCCTGAACAGTCGTATCTCCGTCAATTGAACCACATTAGTTCAACAAGGGCCAATGTTAATGATGTCACATGCATGTGGTGGAGTAATAAAAAAATACAACATGGCACCTGATGACTAATGTACTATTTTTTTGTTCCCTGTCATTTTGGTTTATTTTCCCTCTTACGTCATACTCCGGGGTTCCCTTAGGTATTTATGCACATGTGCACTCCTGAAAAATGGGGCTTAAGGATGCGCAAAAATACATATAAAATGCATTTATATTTAGATAGAATGGAAGATACAGCTTGTACTGCATGTTAGCTTGCTTATTGTGCCCAAGAGCATAATTTAAGTCCAAAGGTCGAGAGCTGTGGTTCCAACCACATAAGCTTGCTGTTTGCGAATGTTCATTTGAGCTATGGTTTTGGGAAACACCGAATTATTGAACTATGTTGGTAACGAAGAAACTTGCGACCATAGTTGGCTAACGATGCTTTTGGGAAACACCCCTGGCCGATTATCGGCACCGATATTAAGCGTTTTTATGGTTATCGGTATCAGTCATTTTCAAAACTGATTTGCCGATAAAATAATTTAAAAGCATTTAAAGAACATTTTTGTCAAAGCCCTTGTTATTCTTAATTTTGACATTAATTTTCATTTTTATACCAAACATATATATTGGTTCAAAATATCAGTTATTGATCTGTAATAATGGGTATCGGCCCTGAAAAACACATATTGGACGACCCCTAATATTGTCTTCTGTCTTTTGTTTTGTTTTCTGTTGAGCTGAAACACTGTTTTTTTCCGTTTATTAAAGTGAAGCTGCTTTGAAATTTGATTCTGTGTCGTACAAAGCACTACATACATAAATGTAACTTGACTTGACTATCAACTTTTTCGTAGCTACATGCTAACATCAGGATTAACCATGATCAATAGTTGAGTCTCTGGCTATTAACGCAACACACAAGAACTTCAGCTAAACCTGCCATCTATGAAAAGCGTCTCAAATCAATCACTGAAGGATTGGATTTCGATTCAGCGGCAGACAACAAGTCAGCTCTGGGTTTTAAGATACAAAAGACATTGTGTCAACTCCAAACTCAGCTCTGTATATAATTCAGACAGGAATGTGCTGACACCGCTCATAAGACTTACCATTTTGATGGGCTTCTGTCGGAGCTCAGCCTCTGTCAAGGGGGCATTCTGGTCTTTGGGTGCCAAGCCCTTCCTTCCCAGGACCTGTAGGAGTGCTGGGATGTCTTTGGGGGGCCCCTCGGCCCCCGGGCTTCCGCCCAGCAGAAGGCCGTAAGTGCGACAGTAGAGCTCAGGGGACAGCAGAAGGCGTGTGACGGGAGGCTTCAGGTGCTCTTGCTCATACTGATCACAGTAGAACGGATCTCGCAGCTCCACTGGAACATTCTCTGCAGGCAAGAGGGAGAAACTGGACATGAACAAAGTGAAATACTCACATACTGCTTACTGTATACTATTCAGTATATACTGTATAGTGCATATTTTAAAAAAACCAGCATGTAGTACAATATGCAACATCAAACAATGCTAAACTCTTTCATAAAAGTGCTGATTCGTCAGTACAGCATTCACACAAGCTAAAATACTCAAGGTAGTAACAGTTATCACGCAAAGGACATGTTCGCTGAGCTACTTAACGTCACTTTGCAGCACCTCTAGTTTACATGTTAAAGACTATAACTACTAGTGGAAGAATTAGTTCAAATTAATATTGCTTAATAAAATTAGGTTAATTAAAGTCTCCTGAAGTCCATCACAACCTCTTTTGTCTTACTCACATTGAGGGACAGGTTGTTAGCACCACACCATTCAGCCAACTTGACTTGACTTGACTTGACTTAAAGCAATGAATAATATTAATTAATATTTTGAATCATGAAACAACTGATAAGACCTTTGAAAGAAAGTTGAGTCATTACAGTAACACTTTCTGTAAGTTAATACTGTAAAAAAGTATTAAAGCACTTGAGGTTGTATTAATAATTAAGGATTGCACATGTCACAATGGTTACATTTGCAAAAAGCATCTAGTTCCCTTTTTGAAAATAAGTAACTTTTACTTTTTGTGATTTAGTCACAAAAATGTGTCAACAGACATCATGATTGATCTTGATGACTGTTTTGCTTCAAATTATCTGCATTTTTTCTGCTGTTGTATTTGTTTATCACCATATCAGCTTTACAGGCCATTTCATGACAGACACAGATGTCACATTCAAAAAATACGTAAATATATAATTTGTCCTCATGCAATTTATTGTAAATGAAATGTAAAATTGTTACATACAATTCACAGGACAATGTGCCTTTGTCACATGTTGAAACTTCGGCAAATAAAGTAGGTCAACCAGTAGTGCATGTAGAAATCAACGCAATTAATGTTATTAGATACAGTAGGTCTGAGTGACCAATAGAATGATGAAAAAATAAAACAAAAGAACAATGACATACGTAATCTTAATACTTAATAAGCCAAAATAGACTGTGTCATGAGGGCAAACCTGACTGACATAAATTTTTAACTGCTACCCTGATATCGCTTTGCATGCAACTTTATCAGTATCTAAGGTATTTACATGACCTGGGGGTTTTAAAATAGTGTAATCAGTATAACATCTACAATTACAATTAACTTAATTATCAGCATTTTATTGTACATTACCTTTCAAACCCTTGAGGTCTGTACCATTTTTTAAAATGTTATTAAAAGAAGTCTCTTATGCTCAACCAAGGCTGCATTTATTTGATCAAAATCGAGTAAAACAGCAATATTGTGAGATAACAATTTTTAATAACTGTTTTCTATTTGAATATATTTTAAAATGGAATTTACTCCTGTTATGCAAAGCTGAATTTTCAGCATCATTCCTCCAGTCTTCAGTGTCACATTCAGAAATCAGTCTAATATGCTGATTTGCTGCTCAAGAAACATTTCTGATTATAATTGATGCTACTTAATATTTTTGTGAAAACTGTGATACATTTTCCAAGATTCTGACATGGAAAGTTATAAACAACATTTATTTAAAACAATTTTTTTGTAACATAATAAATGTCTCTGTCACTTTTTATCAATTTAATGCATCCTTGCTGAATAAAAGTATTCACTTAAAAACATAATAATTTAATAACACAGTAGCATACATATAAACACACTCAACAACCTGGGAAGACATAAGAGAAAGACAAGCCTAACAGAAGAAAACACAAATCTAGCTATGAGAAAAAACGGCCCCATCATGCCCTACAGCCCAAATCATCTGATCAAGTAAGCAGAGCAAGGGTTCAACAAACCGTACACACACGAACATGCATGTCACCATAAAACTAAAGACACACAGGAGTTGGAGCAGTAGAAGTGAGTGATGGTGAAGACACTCCTGGTCCAATTTCTGCTAATTGGCCGCTTGCTTCCACTCACTGCCTCTCCAACAATCAGCTCTCGGGGCAACAATGACATCACTTTCCCCAGGGTGCACCACAGCTAAGCACCCAGAGCCCGGTCTCAGAAAGCCACACACACCGGGATAGCTTCAAAAGAAAAGCCAAGCAGTTCAGAGCTGAGGTCTGCAGAGCCAATAAGAGCCAGGTGTGCAGTGCGTTTGATGTGCCGTACAATAGGAGAGAGATTCAACCTGTCTGTCTCTCTTTTTCTCACACAAACACACAGAGAGACTGAGTGAGGTGACAAACACCAGCTAAATGTGAAACCTGAACCACACAGGCTGGGAAACAACGATCCACATACATGGGGGACATAATAATTGATTCTTTTACACAGTCACTCTTTGTCAAGCCGATAGTTTGGATTTGAGTGCCTACACCTGTGAAAGAACAGACAGAGAGAAACAGCTCCTAGGCTGGTGTGAGAGTTTCTGTAAACAAGCACCAAACACACACAAAACCTTGTGAAACGCAGATTTGAAACGTACACCTCACACGCCCACCGTGAACTGGTTCTGCCACATTCAGGGCGATCACAAATCCACAATGAGAACGGCACCTCTCTGCCACATCCATGTTTAACAAGCAGCCAGAAGCAGTGGGACCAGCTCTAGGACGCGTTAGAGGACAAGTTCCAGGACAGAAAGCTTCTGATACGAGCAGCTAAAATCAGCGATACCATTTGAATTCGAGCTTGCATTTCAATCTATGTGTACGATCACCTGATCACTCACAAAGCACATTTATGCTATGAATCATGTAATTGTACACCTCAAGATTTCAAGATTTTTATTTGTCACATGCACAATTATACAGAGTATAACCAGCAGTGAAATGTTAGTCAGGTCTGCTCCATGGACAGTGCAATTATATGCAATAGAAACACAAGAATAAACATAAATATAAAAAATAAAAAATAAATGAGGTAGAGATAAAAAATAAAATATAAAATAAAATGTGCAAAAATAAGTGTGCAGGACAGTATACTGTAGACTTAATAAATAATAATATAAGAAGGAATGTGCAAGAAGAATGTGAAAACAGGTTGTACGGGGTATTTACATATTTACATTTATATTAGGCATATAGCATTGTGTATTTTTATTTGTTTTGTTAATAAAAGTTCTATGTTCTACGTTGTATTTTGTTGTTGCTTGAATTGAATTCAAACAATTGATGCCGAATTGCGGCAAATGTAAAAGTGAAAGTAAAATGTGCACGGTGCTTTTACAAGCTATTTAAGTGAAGGAAAGAGGGAAATCTCAAACAAACTAAAAGCAAACAACAGCTTGATGCCGAATTGCCGCTAATTTGAAAGTGAAAGTAAAATGCGCATGGCGCTTACAGGCTGTTTAAAACAGAAGGAAAGCAAGGAAAAGAGGTAAAACTCAAACGACCCCCCACCACAGTGATACCGGTATTACCGGTGTTGTCACACGTCGATTAACCGGAGGGAAAATTTCCTCACCGTCACAACCCTAAGTCAGACCTGAACGTGAGATTGCTGAAACAGTGTCTAAACAGCTAACAGTGTCTAGTGCCTATAACTATCCAGTGCAAAAGCCCCTATTATGCAACAGCTAATGTGGCCTATGTGACATCAGCAGAAAAGGACAGTTGTACTAAATACATTTTAAATAAACACCAAGCAAAAAATAAACAATGGTAATTTGTAAAATAAAGGGGGAAACAATACACTGCCCATCAACTGGGTGACACATACAGCTCAAACCCAGAATGCAAAGCAGGATGCAAAAGCCGCAGCGATGTGAGATGAGGGTGGCTGATAGGGGCTTCATTTCCCTGTAGGACTGGCAGTCAATGAATGACTGGTCTGTACTGCACCTTCAGAGAAAAGATGGGAGAGTAATACCTGAAAATAGAGAGGGCGATCCTAAACTAGGGCAGAATTTAGTGGGACAAGAGCTGGATACACACACACACACACACACACACACACACACACACACCAGTGCTGGGGAAGCTAGTTTGGAACTGCAGCACATCAAATTACAGGCTACTCACAATTTAAAGTAGTCAGAAAAAGTAGTTAGATGAATATAATTTTTTCTGAAAGTTTTAAAACAAACCCAACCCAAAAGAGGTGATATTGAAGGCCACAGTAACTGATTGTGTCTGATTATTCGCAAAGCTAGCTCAGTTGTAATGATATACACTACAAAAGTTTTTGAGGTCTGTACGATTTTTTTTATGTTTCTGAAAGTCATCTCTTACACTCAACTAAGGCTGCATTTATCTGACCAAAAATGCAGTAAAAACATGATCCTTCAGAAATCATTCTAATATGCTGATCTGCTGCTCAAGAAACATTTCCTATTATTACCATTGCTTAATATTTTTGATAAGCAATGTCACACACTGCATACTGTGCAAGAAAGAATCAGCAAGGAAAGAGACAAACTCTCAATAAGGAGCCTGTCAGATGACAACCTAGACACTATTATGACAGCAAACACCAACTCCGAATGTGTAAACATTACCCATATCACTCTGTTCCTCCTCGATGTACACGCTATCAGATTTGATTTCGTTCTCTCTCACACGTGCACCAATTTCAGTCAATGAAGAGGTGAAAGGTTAAGAGATTCAGGAGGTCTGGCTCAATGGCAGCAGTGGACAGAAACGTTAAATCAATAACCTTAGGGAACCAATCGCTCTGAGCGTTACTCATTAAAATGGTTTGACTTGAGTCAGCTGAGCAGGACTCCGAAAGCAAACAGAGATTTTACATAGAAGTCTGTAGGAGACAACAGCAAATAGGATGTAGCGTCCCCACACCCATAGTTCATGCGGCCAGCTGAGCTTTATACGCCTGTGACATCTCAATAAGTCTCCAAACACAGACAGCTAAAGCCAGCAAAAGAACATTACACCGTTAGGATCTGTATCATGAGAGCACTGTTTCAAGTTACCAATATAAAGCTGAATAGCTCCTTTACACTACAGAGAAGGGTCAGCCTCAGATTTGAAGAGGGTTGTCATGGGAACATTGAGCATTAAAGTCCATTTTTGTTTTAATTAAAGGCCAGCGGGCACAATCGGAGGACCACACAGGCGTTTTATGACCATCATGCTCTGGTCCACTCCACTGGCATCTCAGTTTAGAAATAAGCCATATATGTGACCCTGGATCACAAAACCAGTCTTAAGTCGCTGGGGTATGTTTGTAGCAATAACCAACAATACATTGCATGGGTCAAAATTATCGATTTTTCTTTTCTGCCAAAAATCATTAGGATATTAAGTAGAGATCATGTTCCATGAAGATATTTTGTAAATTTCTTACCGTAAATATATCAAAACTTCATTTTTGATTAGTAATATGTATTACTAAGAACTTCATTTGGACAACTTTAAAGGCAATTTTCTCAATATTTAGATTTTTTTGCACCCTCAGATTTCAGGTTTTTAAATAGTTGTATCTCAGCCAAATATTTTCCTATCCTAACAAACCATACATCAACGGAAAGCTTATTTATTCAGCTTTCAGCTGATGTATAAATCTCAATTTCGAAAAATTGACACTTAAGACTGGTTTTGTGGTCCAGGGTCACATATGACAAGACAGCTTCATCAACAAAATGTTATGTGCTTGACAAAAAAAAAAAAAGAAAATCAAAAAACAAGTATATGCACTGATATTATGCAATAACCAGGTATATTACAAATAATAACATACCTTATAACATCAAGATTTTAGCTAGATTTTTTTTTCTTCAAGTTTTTCACTATTTTAGATCACCTTTTAGATTTTTGGTAGTTTACTTAGACTAAATGTTAAAACATACAAAATATTCTATTTAGTTTTTCAAATTAATGAGCTCATAAAAATGCACAAAAACACAATGTTTTCCCTAAAATGCACAATCTTTCTTACACATTTCTCAATATTTCAATAAAATATTATTGTTTTTAATGTATTTTTGATTAAAGGGGTCATATGATGCTTTTTTAAAGATCATTATATTGTGTATTTGGTGTAACAGAATATGTTGACATGTTTTATTGTTCAAAAAACACATTATTTTTCAAATACTGTATATTATTGTAGGTCCTCTATGCCCCGTCAACTGGCACAGTGCATTGTGATTGGCCGAACACCACAAGCCGCGTCGGAAATGTAACACCCCTTTCCATAATCGCGAGCTTCAGCTTTCAAAATTATAGTAAAGACAGTAAATAATGTCCTTAGTTTTACCATCAGTTTTTTTTATCATTACCATCCAAGAGGGGAATAGAGTCGCGTGACAGACACAGTGATGAAGCTCGTATGTGTTTGAAAAGCCGCGGTTGTGTGACCGTGTCTCCCTCTCTCACACACCCGAACACACACACACACACGACGCTAAGCTGTGACTTTCTCTCTCACACACACACACGACACGCAAAATTCCGCGTTTAAACAGTCAATAGCAAATACTTGAACTAATAACAAAACATACAGTCGCTGATTCAGAAGCGCCAGATTGTCATAGCAAAGTCAGAATTACCTCCTCTCCTATGTTCACGAAACGGTCGTCCATAAAATGCGTTGCTGTTCTGTTGTAATCTTAATGATTCCTAAATGCATCTACTGTCAGAAGGCCAAATAAAGTGCTTTTGCTTTCACCTAGAAACACACAGCGTCTCCCTGACACGGCTGCATCAACTCTACTGCGGTTACTGAAACCACGCCTTCTTTCTTTGCATGAACATTTGGGCGGCATTACGCAAATATTTCCACATCGTGACGTAGACATGCGGGGGCGTGTTTGAACGAGCCGTTTTAGGGGGGCGTGGCAGTCTCTTAACTTTGATAAAGAATATCTCTTTGGTTTTGAGACTTTAGTCTTTGCAACTTCAGGGATCTTATCTATGCACAATCAGCTTGTAACACTCCAAAGAGAAAGGAAAACTTGAAATCGCATCATATGACCCCTTTAAATAAATGCAGCCTCGATGAGCATAAGAGTCTTCTTTCAGATAAAAAAAAAAAAAATCATACCAACCCCAAACTTATGAATGGTTTGTACATTTATAAAGCAGTAATTTAGTAAAACGTCAAACATGGCAAACTTCAGTAAAGTTGTCTTCACTGATGTTAAACAAACTGGCTTTTAATCTTTTACCAGATGTGCTCTTTCTTTCAGTCAGGTTAATGGTCCTGGAGGGGGGGGGGGGGAACATACTTTTCCAAATTAACTTTGTACTTTGAAGGCTGTGGTTGTGCTTTGACCAGCATCTGTGCAAAGGTATGCCTACAAACAAAGTGTTCTTCATATCTCTGACAAACACCAACACAGTAAGCCGAGTCAGCAAACCAAAAAGAAACTGCAAGTGGCCACTTTGTCTCCAAACTTCACTGCTTAATAAAAGAGACGACAATGCCAATGGACTCTCATTCTACTCTTAGCTTTCATTTTGAATAATTCAGATTTTAAGGGTGTGATCTTCAAGTAATTACCTAAACAACATGACAAAAAACAAACAAAGGCCACAGCCGTTCTGAGCCACCTCACCTGTTGAGTCACTGCAGTGACACACTGATGATTCCAGCATTACCAATACAGGCAAAACGCTCACAGGACCATTAGAGAGGAACGAGCATATCGGCTCATAACAACACTGGCCGTTCTTAAACATTCATGGATGAAGAACACTTTCAGTCAAAGTGTATTTTTCTTCCTCATGGTTATCGAGGGAGATAAGAAAGATTCTGATATTTGAGGAGGGAGTGTTAAAGATACGTGTTGCATTAGTTTTGTATAACTTTTTTTGCTGATGTGAGTAAAACTTTGTTATTGGGCTAGATGTACTAGCATCAATGTCTTGCACAGCTGTAGGTTTACCCTACTAAAAGTCTGGCTTGAAATCAGTATCAGTTTATTTTATCAGTTGTGTTCAAGCTGTACTTGAACTGAAAGCTCTTACAACTAGGACAGAGCTCCAAGGATTACAGCCAAATTCACCCAGAACGAAGCTGCGGCTTACAATACGAAAATCAAATTAGATTTTCACATTTTCTGTAGACAGTATTAGAAACCATGTACAATTTACTGCCAGGACATTGCTAAACAGCTGCTAAGGTGAGTACTTGTAGTTACTAGTTATTTGTGGGTGGGAGTGATACTCTTTCAAAAAGTACACTTTTGTACTTTATTTACATCCAAAATGTGCATATTACCGTAAATATTAATACCTAACTGGTACATACGTATTAGTATCTTTTTAAAAGGTATCGCCCCAGTAGCACTTTTTTTTTTTATTTACTACAATAATTATAAAAATTACAACTATAATGCAAGTAATAATAATAGCTTAATACATAATACACAAGTAAATAATACATTAAAGAAGCGACATGATTTGAATTATCATTCATGTTGACCAAAGAGACCCGCACACTCTAAGGGGGCATTTACACAACACCATTTTCAGCTAAAAACAGAAAACTTAAGCGGGTTTCAAAGTGCGCGTTTTTGAAAACAATACCGTGTCCATGCAAACTACAGAAAACGTGAATTTATGAAAATTCACAAATCACATGTTCAGTTTATAGTTTTGTGTGCAGGTGTGTAGTGTTTCTTTACAAAGTGACATCGCTAACTATTGGCCTGGCATGAACACTGCGTTTTTAGTCTTTTTGCAGATCCATGTTGGCAACGTTGTCATCTGTTTGCAAAACTTTTTGAAAATGCAAAGAGAAAACTTTTTGCATTGTTTGCAAGTTTTTAGTACATTTGTCATATAAACGCACCCTAATAATAAAAAACATTGAATGCAAGAAAAACACCACTTTAATGAAAAAAAGTGGTGTTGGTCACATGCGATCTTTCCCACCGTAAATTGAGAATGTTTGCTGCTTTTTGATTAAAGTAGTGGTTTTTATTATGCATTCAATGTTTCTTTTTCATTATTTGTCTAACTGGATTTTTCTGTTTTCAAGGCATGGTGAGTTTCTGGTTTATTTTTTTAGTTATCCTTCACATTCATAGTACAAATACTACAAAGCTTAGTACATTAGGGGTTTTGAAAAATCCTTAACCCCAGAGTAAAAGCTACAATAACAGTCAAGCTTGCCTCGGCTGAATCTCACCATCTGCATTCAGGCTGTAATTGAACTCAAAGCTCCTGCATGTAGGACAGTGCTCCAAGGATAGATCTTTATTGAACCAAGTTCATCCAGAGTGAAGCCAAAAAACCCACTCGAAAAAACCCCTTGCTGATAACACAGGTAGCAATTAGCAGCACAGTATGCCTTAAAAGCGTGGGTTACAGCTCAGCGCCAGGCCAGGGCTCTGGTATAAATATGAGGGCTACATCTCAGACTCGCAGTGAAAGTGATGATGTCATCAGGTTCAAGCAAGGAAACAAGTGCAGCACTGGATCAGAGTCACACACACACACACACAGTCATGTCTCAACACTAAAATACAGCCATCACTCCAGCCAAGCCTCTCTAATCTGGTGAGATTTCTCTCTGGCTCGGCTCTGTGTGCCAGACCGGGTGACTTTGACCAGAGGGCGTGGTCGCTCAGGTCTGCTATTGATGCAGGGAGTGAATACAAACACAAGAGCCACACACTGGCGTTCACAACTTAATTACACGTCAACCAGGTGAATTAAGGAGATGTCAGTTTCTCACACTCAGGGCAGATCCTAACAATGTGTGGCGGATAATCTGCAATAAAAAGAACATTTTATAGAATCTTAAATGTCTTTAGAGTTTAAGGTGTTTCTATATTTAATTTGATCATATTGTGACTGAAACAATAGCTCTGCTCAAAAACTAAAGCGCTGCATCACTGCTTGCTTCCTTCATAGACAGCTGCCAAGCAAGGCAGCATCATGACCATCATGTAATCTTATAGGTTAAATAGATTTAAGATTCTACATAGGCAGCAACTCTACACACCATACAAATAGCACTCCACACAGAAGACTTCCAAGTGACTTCAACAGAGTGCATTAATGCCCACCCCCTTTTTCAGCAGCCTTGTTTCCGTAAGTATTTTTCCCACAGAGATTTTTTAGAAAGTCTTAGTTAAGGAGTTATAAGTCATAAACCAAACCAACCAGTTACAAGGCGTATTGCAACATTAAAAAATTTGATTTGAAGTAAAACAGGCAAAATATATCTAGAATTGTGGCAAAAAGATAAAGGGACAAGACTGTGTGCTTAACAGCTTAATGAGCGAAAGAACTACAAGTTACTTTGTTTTCCTATTTATTTACTGACACTTTTCCTGTCCCTGTGTTGAGAGAAATTGGGAGTAAGTGCAGAGGCAGAGGTGTTTTCTTCAGCCTGAGTCTTAATTTCACTCTTGGTGTGAAAGGGCCTTTACAGATGCCAAAAATATAACTTTTGGGTTCTCTGTTATTACAAATAAATAAGCAAGCCCACCCGGGTGACAAAAAGTAACACAGAGGTAATATAATGCATTACTTTCCATAAAAAGTAACTAAGCAATGCAATCAGTTACTTTTTATGGAGTAACACAATATTGTAATGCATTAATTTTAAAAGTAACTTTCCCTAGCACTACTAAGCAATGCATTCTACGGCAAAAACATCAGACAGAAACATCTTATCAGAAATGCAACAGCTTAGCTCAAGCTTATGTTCTGTGATTTCTGAGACATTGTTATTTTTGACTTCCCTTGATGCCATAAACCATGTTTTAGAAGAACCTTAATAATATAGAGGTCACACCACTGCATAATCGAAACTCTTGTTTGTAGTTGAAAATTACAGACTGCAGATTGAAGATTACATTACTCATGCAAACACAAAACATCTTTAATTATCTTCTAATTCTCCACCTGTTTCGGAGTTAAACGTTATGAGTAAGGAGAACCGTTAAATCTAGGTCTGCAGTTTGTGCACTTGCTCATGACGTCTCTAAAAGGGCTCAAGGACTACAGGAATGCAGACTTACAATCTGAATTAACAGTGGCTCATTAGGTGGACACAATGAGGCTTTTTAAAAACAGTCCATGAACACATACACACTCACTACCCCGTCTGCTGCAGGCCAGTGAGCTGTTGTTGAGCACAGAGCACCTCTCCATACACAGAGGTCCTTCTCATCTGACTGTGAAGCGAACACTGAGATTATACACTGTGCAAAAAGACTGAGTGATGCATCAGCTAGGCCTAATGAAAAAATACTCTCATGCTGACTTTAAAATCCGATAACCAATATTGATGTTAACTACAAGTGCAAAAGAGAAAAAGAAAAAACAGAGTATGTAAGGCTGCATGGTCAAATGGGAAATAAATCGAGTTGACAAATGACATGGACATTTTTTGAATGTATTTGAATGTTTAAAATGAAAATGCATATTTCAGACACTGGGACTAGTCATTTCTTTTAATGGCAAGGCACTACAGGCAAAAACCATTGATGTGTTTTTTCACGCACTGGTCAATTTGGAGATTTTGGGCTATTTTGCTTCCATATGTCTTCATTCAGACTAGCAGAAAGAAGACATCCAAAATACCCATTTACGTGTTTATTATATTGCACTTTATCTCTTTGCATCTGTAGCTTTTAATTACAGTTTTCTCAAAATGATTTCGAAATCTCCACTTCAGCAGCACTTAAATGCACCAAACTCCACAGCTTCATTTTATTTTATATAAAAAAAGTGAAATTTTATAATTTAATTTTTTTTTCTATTGACAGAATTTTTTAGGACCAAGTTACCAACTCAAGAAAACACCTTGTTCAATATATTCAATATATGAGTTCTGAATATTCAATATTCAGATTTCTGTTCTGGAAATTTATTTAAATTGGTGCATATTTAATTAACGCCTAATTTATCTTAATTTTTTAATTGTATATGAATTCAAAACAAATATTTTAACATGCTGTGATTAAGCAGCTGTGGAAGTGGTGTCCATATATGACGTCACACTGCAGGACACTGCTGTCACTGTTTGACGTCATGCACGCAAACCATCAGCCTATATGCCTATTTGATATTTCTTAAGTGAATAATTAAACATCCTAAGCCATTTTTGTACTTATCAAACCGTCTGCTCTGTCAGAAACCAAGACCTCCACCATCGTTTTAAGTGCTCTTGTGGGTGTATTAACAAAAGGTTTCGTTTTCGTGAAAGGTTTCGTGGGTGTGTGCACACGTCATGACACATAGGTGCTTTCAGAGCACGCGTTCACAATATACACATATTCATATTCATGTCAAAACTACTACATTTCTTCCTATCATATCATAATTCCCAGACAACAACGTGTCTACTGCATGGATTAAGCCCGCACGGAAAACGATCACGGGCAAACAAGGACACATTTTATCCTGTGTCATATATTAAGGCATAGTTCGTTTTTATTTCAAAATTTACTCTATTTGAAATTATTAATTTATATTCTTTATCATTTTTTTTAAATAATTATACGAATCTGACTGATTTGTCCTCATAAGACTGTTATAGTATAAAACATTTGATCATATTATTCATGTGTTATCAGTGCCCAAAGGCTGGAAAGCACTCTTTTAGACCTTGTATCAGAATATAAATTTATTAAAGAAATAACTCAAGAGAGCTAGACAATATATGTAGTAGCAAGACCTTGCTGGATCACAACCAGCAGCTTTCCACCTCTCATATGCTCTTTGTGTTGTGAAAAACGCTGAGTTGTTCACCTACACACATGCTTTCCTCCGCAGTCACTGAACAATGAGCAAATGCTGGCCTCAAAACAGACAGGTGAGAGAGAGAACAGCATATGATTTGAGAAGGAAATAAAAATACAGAAGACTCAAATGGCTGTGCCTCATAACCTAGCGAGCTGCCTAGCTAGACTGTATTTTGGGGGGTCACAGACAGTATATTTTACGCAGTTTTGGGTTATGATGCTGCCCACACATGTTAAGCTGACTCAGAAGAAAAAAAAATGCAATCTAGGTAGGCAGCTCACTAGGGTTTGACACACGGCCACTGTATACCTGCATTGCCGTAAGATTTCGCCAGTAGCCACCCAACACTGGCGCAGATCCTGGCTCTGGTCAAGTCATACTGATCCAATGGCTTTATGTCCGGGACCACAAAAGTCTTCCTCATTGCATTCGAGTCCACCATAGCAGGTCCAAAACAGACGGGCCGGGAAAAAGAGAGGAAGGCGATGCGGTGAGGAACGAAACAAAATCAAACAGTCATCCTTTCCTTTCACGCCACCACAGCATTGGGACTGCGAAAGGCCGATGTTTCGGGCGAAAAAAATAATGTAATTTACAATTTATTCCTTTCTAGGTCTTCTTTTCACACATCCAGTAGAACCGCCGGGCGTATAGGTATGTTTCAGTCTATCAGAGCGACAAATTCAGCGATATTCCCGGGGATGTTTCACTATTTTCGACCCCGCTTCAGAGTCCACATCGTTCTGGCTGATACGCTCCGTAAGCGAATGATTTCCAGGTACTCCATACTCCTGTCAATCATCCCGCCGGCCATCCAATCAGGTTCCAGAATTTAGGACACAAGGTTGAAGAGGCGGGGCTAAGAATATGAACTCAAGCAGCAGGTAGGAAAGCGCTTCAACTCATGGAAACAGGTGCAGGACAGGTAGAACTTGCCCAGAAGGGTGCGAAATGGAAATATTAGTCATTATGAACAGCGTAGTACATATAATCGTCACGGCGTTACAATGCTAAACTGAGAGCAGAACGTAGTGTCAACCGCATCATTTTTCTTAGGTTTTTGGGAAAGCTTTTTATGCGTGTTTGAGAAAAGGGCATATGTTGTTTCCGTTATAGCGAATTATTCCGCCTCACACACTGACCAGCACAATGTTGTGGATGTTTCATAAAATAAGTATTTGTGACTACAAATCTTGTTAATCACCAAAACAATGTAAGCAGCACTTAAGCACTAAGTACTTTTCACCAAAAATGGTTCAGAAGCACAGCTCCGTTGTGGACAAACCTAACAGAGGACAGAATTCACTTAAGGTCCAGGTCACATGATGTTAAAGAGACCACTGCTGTAACTTTGTAAGAAGATTAACTCGCAGAACTATTTTAATCTAATTAGAGAGGAACAGGGCATTTGTTTTTCTTCATTCTTTGGTTTTCATTTTTCGTCTGTAGTGGAAACAGCACTCAAAATGTACTGCAAATAAAATAATCCAATTATGCTTATTTATATAAACACAGACTGGAAAACTTCAAAAATAACTCCACATCACACTACAGGCAGAATGAACATGTATAATGAAAGTTTACAGTGACAGAGTGACATCATTGCCCAGATGTGCTGTTTTTTTAAACTGGCATATTCCTCAAACCGCAGCATTCAGATGTTTGCAGGCAAACATCTGAAAAGCTCCTCCCATGTGTCCATGCAATTATGGGCAGTGCCTTCAGAGAGTTTACAGTATTGCAATCTGATAATAAATGATTTGTAGATGTCAGGCATGTTGATTGTTCTTTTAATGTACAGTAGAGAGGGGTAAACAACAGTTCAAGCGCTTTAACATTTTATCTACCCAATGTCATGATGAACAAATTGAAAGTATGTAAATGCTGCAATGAATGACACCATGTGGTCTGAATTGGTATTGCTACAGTGCAGTAAGCCATTTACATTGATTCACATCTGCATGTTGCTATTCATTTCTGTTTCCTGGTTACTGAATCCGGATGTTTTGTGATCATCTGTAAAACTGTAGAAAACTCAGTCATCCTTTAGTCCTCCGAAGACAGCAGTAGGAACAGACTTCTGCTCCAACTGCACCTCTGCAATGACACAATGCAAATGATCAGACTACCAAAGTTAAGCAACTGTTCAAAGACACACCACTGAACATCATCAAAGTGCTGCTGAAGAAAAAAAACTGAGACAATCATTCCCCGTCTAAACTAACCATCTGGTTCCCCATCCTCTGCATCCTCATCTTCATCATCATCAATGTCAATCTCATCTGGATTAGCTTGTTTGGCCAGTTCAGCGAGTTCACTGCGAGAGGTGTCACTCCTGTACAAACCAAACAAAAGTCAAGTAATGTAAACAACACAATCGAAACTTAATTTTCAACAAGGGCAGGACCTTTAAATAAACTTCTGAGCTGGCTTTATGTACCACACCGCCTGCATGCTCTGATTGATCTGTGTGGCCTGCCTCAGACTAGGGCGCAGTGCTTACCTGACAAAAAGGATCTTGTCTTTAGGTTTGGGTTTGTCCTGTTCAGCCTCTGCAGCGAGCTGTTGAGCCTTCTGTTCCAGCAGCTTCATGTCATCCACTCCGCTCTGCCCAGGAGCAAGATCTGACACTAAAACACACAAGCAATTAAAAAGAGTTTAAGCATACAAGGAACAACTTATATGCTGATATATAACCTCAATTTGTGGATTAGTCCAGCATTTATTTGCTTACCATTCTCACCTGTGGTAGGAGAATAAATTTCACATGCAAATATAGATTGTCAATCCAGAAAATAACAGACTCTGCACCATTCTCCAGTCCAGTTTTAGTTACTATTATAATGTTTATTAACATTTATATAGCTTTAATTTTTATATTTTAATTTTAACGTTTTAGTCATTCTATGTGCTTTTGTCATTTTTATTAGTATTTTTTTTATATTTCTACACAGCTTTATTTTCCAATTTTAGTCATTGTAGTACTTCAAATGAAATATATCCATCAAATATTTAAATATGTCTGTTAGCTGCCAAAGCAGCATTTCTAATTTTCATTTAGATTTTTAAAGTTTGTTTTATCATTAATATTTTATTTTAGCCTTAGCTCAATTACCAAAAACTAATAATTTTGCAGTCAAATGTTCACCCTCAGGGACATTTTGATGTATTGCAGCACTTTTTTCTACAAATTTATTTTCATTTCATTGGCATAAGAATTACATTAACTCATTAAATTAAACATTACAGAAAGGCTGCACTGCCTACAACAGCATCCCAAATCAACAGCTAAATAGCTATTCAGCTTTTAGTTAACCTTAAGTTCCCTGCCTGCACAATATCAGATAAAAGAAAAGCCTTTTCAAGATTTTGATGTAATAACACACACTAATGAATCATGCACATTTATTAAAAACAATCTATTTTGATTTCTGGTTAGCTTTAATAAATGAAACTTACCTGTTCCAGTAGCATTGGTGGTTGCCTTGAGCATCTGAGAGGACATGAAATTGACTTGTGTGTTGTATGTGGCCTGCACACTGCGTTTAATCCGAAGCATCTCACGGATGGTGTCCTCATTACCGTGGCGTATCTCAAACTCCTTCCATGTTTGCCAGAAATGAGCAGTCACCTGAACAAGAGATATTAAGTCAGTCGAAATACAGGATCACACACAACATGAGCAAAGTAATATGGACCGTTACGGTGAGATTTACCCTCGGATCACAGATCTGAGAGCAGTACGAGTAGATGGCTCTCCCTCTATCAATCTCCCCAAGTTTGCTCTCCATGTCAGCAAAGCGCAAGCACATGTCTCTGGCGTGCTCATCTGGCAGGACCTGCACCAAACCAAATCAACTCATTATAGCACATATTATACAAGTACACTGCCAAATATATTTTTAAAGGAGTGTCAGCTGAGTGGTTTGCCTCAATGGCTTTCTGATAGATGGCTCTTGTGTGAGTGACTCCATAAATCTCTGCTGCCCGTTTGATGTAGATGTTGAACATTTGATGTTGTTCCTCTGGTTCTACAGCCGCAGTGGCTCTCTCATACACAGCCATGGCATGTCGCGCCAGACCATACTCCTCTTCCAGCTTAGCATACAGTAAGTAGATCGCTGTTAAACAACACAAGTTAAATCAGGTCACCTGGTTTTAAAGCACCACTTAAAAGTAAAGTATTTAAACATTTACTCTTAATTTTAAATGAATGCAGTTAACCATATAATTTTGTGTTTTCTGTATTATTACTTTTGGCATGTTTAGCAGGACACCCATCCAGCGCTTGCTCAAACAGATCTCGCGCTCTCTCCAGCTTCTTGCCTCCATAACGGTCGATGAACTTGGTGAGGTACGTGTTCCAGATGTCATGGACATTAGGCCACTTAAAGAGGGCAATGCCACGCTCGTATGCCTTCAATCAAAATTAAAAAGATTTATTTATAAATAAATGGATTCATTACAGCGAAAAGAAGAAAATTCACAAAAAAAGAAGGTTATGTTAAATTCCCTTACCTTGAAACTATCCTCAAAGTAGCTGTGTTCTTCAAGAAACATGGCATAGTTAATGACGATCTGAGGAGTGGCGATCCGGAGATCAATGATGCGATCATACACTGCTTTTGTGGACTGATAACAGCAACAGTTACATTAACACACAAAACAGCAAGAACATACATACATTACCTCAGTGAAAAGGAGACGATAAAACAACATACCTGAAATGTGCCAAGACTCTCTTCCAAGTCTGCAAGCATGGACCACACTTTCAGGGACTTATATACTCGATTCTGCACCGGTTCTGATGAATCAAAATACTCTGCTTTTCTTGCTGGAATCGCTGTTGCTTTCTGAAAAGAAAAAGACTGTCAACATCTGGAAAAAGTTTGATGACATGATCTGCAATTTATCCCTTTGGCATGAAATGCACTAAACTATGACGCCAAGCAAACTTTAAAACTGGGCTGTGAAATGACTTCAGATATTACCAAAAATAAAATAAAAATAAAAACTACATGAAAATGACAAAAAAAAAAAAAAAAAAAAAACATAAATATTAAATAAATAAAA